>BMAO01020426.1:0-150463 GCA_019973975.1 Trichonephila clavata
ACAAAAACCACATACACACACACATTTCATAAAATCTTAAATATTTAAAATTGATAAAAGAAATAAAATAAATACATATCAAAGTACCCTTACATATAGTAATTATAATATTAATCCAAACCAAAAAGCTACTTTAAATAGATAAATTAACGCTTGATTTTGAAGAAACTACCATAAGCAGCTCAGAACAAAAAAGCATGTCAAAAAATCTTATATGTAAATAGAAATTCTAATTTAAATCACAACATTAACAATCAGTTAATCCCTATTAGTTAGAAATGAATGTCCTTTTCTTTAGTTACATTTTTCTACTTTTTATTACAATTGAAAAACATGGAATTTGCCAATAGAAGGAAAAGGGTACATATTGGAGTAACCGCAACAAAATTTGCACCACAATATCAAAATAACAGATTCTTATATGTTTTATATGAAGAAAAAGTCAAATTTTGGTGAAAAAGTGCCGCTTTGACTCTAATACATAAGTATCAGGAAAAGCAGTACCCTTTTTCTTTTTCAATGGAAGGAAATGTTGGTGCTAACCTTTTATCGCACCAATGCCAACGTTCAAAATAACTCGCCAAGTTGGCAACGCTGATTTCAAATGTGTTATATGGACTCAATTGGCAACCATGTGCTTCATTTCATGTAATGTTGTAATAATAATAGGTTGTGACAATATGTAAGAATTGAAATGTCATAGGAAGATTTTTTGGTACTTATGTATAATTGCAACAATTGCCAACTCTATTAATAACTCACTAAGTTGGCAACCACGATTTCCTATGTGTCGTCTTCCTATGTGTGCCATATGCTTTGTTTCATATAATGCTGCCAATAGGTTTGTGATCATACTTATTATTTTAACCAAATGGTCATGCTATGCAGTTGGAAGTAGGCAAGCAGTACTGCTGAAATGTACTGATATAAGCTATTAGGATGGAAGTAGGCAAGACAAACCGTTAAAGGTGTACTAATATTCAGGTGATGTTTTAGTTCAAAGTTTTACTTACTTTGGGGCCACAACTACCTTCTGTTGACGTGATATCAACATCAGATGAATAGTAACGCAAATGCATCAGTAGATTGATAATACCACCAACATTAAAGTTAGCAAGAATAAGGAAAAGCAACCACACAAACCCAAGGCCCTTACAACTATTTAGTACCAAAATACATACAAATGTTTTTCTGCATTGTTGATTCTTTAAAAATAACAAAAATAATAAACAACATGGGAAAGCAAACTTTTTTCAGATACAGCAAAAAGGTTTAGAGAGTGTAATCAGGCTTTATTGATAATCATAGTTCAGCTGGCATGAATCAGGAGCATAAATGAAATAAAACATTTTACGGAAGGTAAATATCTTTGAAAGTGGCCAGAACAATAGAAATGGCCTTGCAAGCTGGGTAGTTGTTCCATTATTCAATCAACATACATTATTACAAACCACAAAAGTAAAAAGAAATAATCATCAACAAAAATTACACGGATACATAAATTTAATGCGGTGGCTAGGCTTTAGTATCACCCACTCACAGCGGGATAAGTGTCCAATTCGACACAATCCAACCAACCTTAGAACTAAATCATTACCTGAATAACAGAGCACTTTAACGATACACTATGTTCATTTTCAACCGTAAATAGCATGACCAGTTAGTTTGAAAAAGCTGTAAAAAAATAACAGTACACCATGTCCATTTTCAACCATAATAGCATGACCATTTTGTTTGAAAAGGCTGCACAAAAATAACATCCTTTATCTATTTTGAATTTTCGGAAAAGGATAAATACGTTATAACACATCGAAAGTCAATTGTTGCCAAACGGTAAAACAAAATTTAGAAAGAACATTTTTTTATGACGATTTTTTCGAAAAACAAATAAAATTCCATCACAAAGAGTAAGAAAACGAATAAATACAACCATAAATAAATATATTTACTGTAAAATGTGCTACAATCCCCCCAAAAACTGCTCGAAACATTCATTTTTGCAAAGTTAATACTTGACATGTTTGATGACGTCATATCTACATTTAGCTGAAAAATCACTTAAAAATTAAAATTTAAAAAAATCTAAAGCGAATTTCAAAAAAAAAAACTCTTCAAGGTTAATAGCATAAGGATCTGCAGCTTCTACGTGCCAAGTTCCACACTTCTGGGTTGCTTAATTTGGTCGGAATAGCGTAAACACACAAACTCTTTCTTTTATATTTAGTATAGATTATGACATTAGTTTACAACCTTACATATAGTAGAAACCTTAAATATAAAAATAAAAGTCTAATTTTGTCAGAAAATCTCATACGTTAATAAAAATTCGTATTAGCCCTTCGTGTTCTTACGTATTAGCATCACCGCAGCCAAACTGGCACTAAGCAAATCACACTATATCCTAACAAAATCTGACTGATTTTTTTTTCCACATAAAAACACAAACACAGAATCTTTGTTGTTTTGATATCAAGGAGCAATTAGCATGGCGCCAATTTGGCTGTGATGACGCTTATATGTAAGTATCATAAATTCTAATTTAAATCACAATATTGGCAATCTAATAATCCCAATTAGTTTGAATGGAGTGTCATTTTCTATGGTACTTCCATATTATTGCAACCTATTGGCGACATTACATGAAATGAAGCATATGGTTGCCAATTTGGTGAGTTATTAAGTTGGCAATAATACGCAAGTACCAAAAAAGGTTATTGCTTTTTACCTTTATCAGCTAATTCCATGTTTCATCGATGTTGCAAAATAGTACCAGAATGTAGCTTATAACAAATAGAAAAAGTTACTGATGTATTATTGCAACAATCGCCAATTTGCAATAATATGCGAGTATGTGCGAGACACTAAAATAGAAAATATAGCATTAATTTAAATTAAAAGGTTATCAAAAACAAAAGAAAATTAAGCCTTAATGTTGCCAGAAAATCTTAAAACATAAAAAATTTAAACATTAATAAAATAAACTGATGGAATGGGGTAATATGTACCATTAAAGTGTACTAATTACTAACATTCAGGCGATGTCATTTGGTTCTAAGTTTAACTTTGGCGCCGAAAATCTGTGTCATGATATGAATCTCAGATGGATTGTAATCAAGTTAAGTTTATCCACCGTATTAAATTCATGTATCTGTGTATAATTTTTTCTTATCACACACAAATTTTGTGATTTGTAATAATGCACGCTGACTGAGCAATGGAAAAAGTACCCATCTTGCAATGCCTAAGGTTATTAAAGCTACTATTTTTATTATTGTGGCCACTTTTAAAGATATTTACTTACCATAAAATGTTCTATTTCATTTTATGCTCCTGATTAATCTTAGCTGTACTATAATCCTGATTACATCTTTAAATCTTTTTGCTGTATCTGAAAATTTTTTTGCTTCCCCATGTTGTTTATTAATTTTATATTATTCTTAAGAGTCAATAATGTAAAAACATTTGTTCATATTATGGTACAAAACAGTTGTAAGGACCTTGGGTTTGCACATTTGCTTCTCCTTATTCTTTCTAACCTGAATGTTGGTGGTATTATCAGTCTATGGTTGTGCTTGGGTTACAAAATTTTTTTCAGATACAGCAAAAAGGTTTGAAGAGTGTAATCAAGCTTTTTTGATAATCATAGTACAGCTAAGATAAATCAGGAGCATAAAATGAAATAGAACATTTTATGGAAAGTAAATATTTTTAAAAATGGTTACAACAATAAAAATAGTAGCTTTAGGCCTTGCAAGATGGGTAGTTGTTCCATTACGCAATCAACATGCATTATTACAAACCACAAAATGAAATAAGGAATAATTTGAACAGAAATTATACACAGTTACACAAATTCAATACGGTGGTTAAACTTAACTTGATTACAATCCATCTGAGATTTATATCATGGCACAGGTTTTCGGCGCCAAAGTTAAACTTAGAACCAAATGACATCACCTGAATATTAGTAATTAGTACACTTGAATGGTACATATTACGCCATTCCATCAGTATAGAATGATTATTTAGTCTGAAAAAAAGATTTTAAAGATCTTTTTTTAAAGAAACGAAAAAGATAATACGTTGGAAATCAAATACGAAAATATCTACTGTTATCAAATTGGTGTTGCCAATCGGAAAAATAAAATTTAGAAAAACATTTTTTTAAGACTATTTTTACGAAAAACAAATGTAATTCCTCCACAAAGAGTTAAAAAGATGAATGAATACAACTAAAATAAATATATTTACAGTAAAATGTGCTAAAATCCCCTCCAAAACTGCTCAAAATATTAATTTTCGCAAAGTTAAGACTTGACATGGCTGATGACGTCATATCTCCATTTAGCTGAAAAATCGCATAAAAATTGAATTTTAAAAAAAATCTAAAGCAAATTTCGAAAAAAACTCTTCGAGGTTAATAGCATAACGACCTATAGCTTCTACATGCCAAGTTTCATACTCCTGGGTTGCTTAATTTGGTCGGAATAGGTGAAACACACAAACTCTTTCTTTTTTATATTAGTATAGATTAATAATATATATATATATATATATATATATATATATATATATATGTGCTTATAGTTTTTTACTTCAAAAGAAAAATTAGAACTGCAAGTGGTTTCTTGCACCTGGGCTTCTTTCTAGAGAAGAGCAGCTATATGCTTTTACTTTCCCGTTTCCCTCTGGCGCACGTGCGCACAACGCCTGTATACGAGGAAGGTTGCGTGCATTTTTATTACTGTTTTCCATGTATCAAGTTTTTTTAAAAAAAAACAACGTGCATAATTAAAAATTGTGTTCAAATGTAGAGCAAAAAATCAAAATTTGACCGAATGAGAATCTGAAAAGCAGTTTAATGAAACTATCAGGGAATTTTTGAACTATTTGGATAGAAAAGAAACCCTTTGTGGATTGGCAAAAGGATATATAGAAGTAATAATCATTAACAATTTAAATTAGCACCATGACTTAAACTAAAACAAACACGCAAACAGTTTATTATTTTCTTTGGAAACAAAACGATGTTATGGAAGTAATTACTAAAAAGTCTTTGATTTTGAAGAAAAAGTCCGAATAACAGATGGGTGAAAATAGCACTAACGGGGAGTTTTTTCTATCAGATACTTCAAGCAACACATCAGTTAACTGGCCACGGAAGAAGAAATAATATGCTGTATAGTTTGACATCGAAATAACTAATATCTACTTAAGTTGTACTGGAGTATTTAAAGCTGTGCACGTACGTCTGTCAAAAAAAATTTCCTAACAAAAGGATCGTTGTTCACCAAATCGTATCTAGCGACTTCAATCACCGGGGCCAAATTGATGTAGTTGATTTACAATCGACCCCTAGATAGAATATTTAAATGGCTATTAAACAACTAAAACCACTCGACGAATTTCAGTTTTCTTTGACCATTAAAAAGAGCTTCTGAAGTAGAAACTGAGCTATTAAAAATATTTTTGGAAGGTTGTCCAATGTAATGAAGACCGGGCAAGATGACGAATGTCTTAATTTTTCCGTATTCCTCTAGGTAGCAGCATCAAATGAACACTACTGGCTCTCCTCTTGGCTGTTCGTTAAACAATAGGATAGACAAGCTGAAATCGCCATTTTTGTGTTAGTTGTGAAGCTTTGATTGTTTTTTGCTGCCACGATATAACTTGTATGCAGGTGTAAATAAGCTCTGCTAGAGATACAGGTAAGATATAACGTTTCTCTTTAATATTTATGAGTAATTTGATTTAAATACTACCTATTACCATGAATAAATGTCAATTAATTGCCTTCCTTCTGGTAATGAGAACGAATATTTTTAAACAGACAGTCTGGGGCAAGATGACGATCCAAAACACAGGACAAGATGACGAGCTCGTCATCTTGCCCCGTTTTTCAGAATTTATTAAACTAACTATTGTTGTCCATTCTTTTTCATCCTGTGAACACTTATTTGTCTGTATGTATGTCCGCGTGACCATGCGCTTCCATCTCTTCTGGAGTTAAGGGGTGCATCGGATCGGGAAAGGTTTCGTTCTAAAGGGGGTGACCAGAGGAAGACATTATTGCCATCCGCTAAGCCCCTCCTCCTAAAGAGGAAGGAATGTAATAATAATTTGTTGCTTTAGAACTACTGGCTTTTACATGCCACCTTTTCTGACTTTTTTGCGAGAAAATTAATGCTTCCTGAAATTGTAGAAAGAGCCCCATCAGGAACTGTAGGCATCTGTAGTGATAACGGTTGGAAATATGAGGGAAACCTTTTTCTCTTTTTGAAGCACTTTTCATGTGAAACCAAGAAAAGAATCTCCTACTCTGTTGATTTTTGACAATCACAAAACTCATATAACTTTGCAGGCTATCTTATACTGCAGAGCGAAAAGCATCATGATTGGGTTGCCGCCGCGCACATCACATCGTCTCCAGGCCCGTGTTGTATAATTTTTTGACCAGTTAAAAACGTACTATAGCCAAGCATATGACAACTTTATGGTCACTAATCCAGACAAACTATCACAGACAAAAATATTGGTGAGGTTTTGAGCATCACTTACTTCAAATCAGCTACAATTGGAAATGCCGTTGAAAGGGTTTAAAGAATATGGGATCGAGCCTCATAATTCTCTTGTATTTAGCGAACATGACTATGCTGTAGTAAAAACTACTAACCATGATGCTGTTGGCGATGAAACTGGGAATAATAGTGCTAATCCTCAGACCCCGGTAGTAGAAAACCAGCATATAAACCCTCCAGAAAAACCAGAACTTATGGCAAATGCTGATTCCAATGCCCCAAAGAAGCCTGTTAGTGTTTTATTTTATTTCAAACCATTGCCTAAAACAACATAATGTGAGGGGGGGGGGAAGAAAAGCAAAAAACTCTTCTCTCTCTCTCTGAGCTCTAGCATTCTTACAAGTACACTCATCAAAGAAATGTTAGAACAAAGTGAAAAGCAGAAGGAAGAACAGGAAGTTTAAAAAAACAGAGGAAAGAAGCTCGTGAAGCTAAAAAGGGAGTAAAAAAACAAACTGTTCCTGTAGTCTGTGTAGTTCCTGTTCCTGTAGTCTATAAAATCCAGGCCAAACATTCCAGTTGTATCAACTTTAAAGGACGGTGTTATAAGATGTCCTGCTTGTGAAGAGGCACCCTCCAACAGAAGAATGGATCTAGTGCTATAAATGCCAAGAGTGTTGACATGAGGAATGTTCCAATTATATAAATGGCATTTTTATTTTTGACTATTGGTAGGTGCATTACGCTTAGTTTGATACTTTGTAAGATGTAAAAACACAGTTATCATTTGTTATACCATGTAACACATTCAAAACATAAAATATGTTCAACCTTTTTCAGTGTCGCCATCTTGCCCCAACGCCAAAGTCATCTTGCTCTGGTATTGGGGCAAGATGACGATTTGTTAAGGTTATGAAAAAATAAAATTATCCTTTACTTCTTTTATTTGAAAAACTAAATGGTAATATATTTTAATACTACAAAGGACTACTCTAACAGTTCATGTAAAATTGTTATTACTACAATTAAAAATAAACTAATAAACAACAAAAAACTGTTAACGTCGTCATCTTGCCCCGGTCTCCTCTACTACAAAGCGACAATGGTCGTGAGTTTATAGCTGCTGTCATACAAGAATTAACAAGCCTGTGGCTGCGCGCAATATTTAAAAAAGGTAATTCTAGACATCCAGCTAGTTAAGTGTTTTTTGTAGAATAGAATATACTGGAGTCCGTTCACATGTGACAATTGTAAAATACCGGTACACGCATTATGTGGGAATACAGTAGGGGAAGAAGGACATGGCTGGCACACACACACAAAAAGATTCTGTGCCATTAATGCCAAAAGAAAGAGAGCATTAAATATCAAAGGGAAAATGCTGCAAAACACATGAAAAGATCAGCAGAAAAAAATAAGTCTTTTTGAAAGATGTGTTAGTGAATTTCGCTGTTTTTGTGCATGTAACCTCAGACAGAAAGAGGTCTAATAGATGGAAATAACTTAGTGGGTTAAAAATAATTGTTAAAATATAATTAATACCAAATTGGTTTAAGTCTGCTTAAAAAGTAGATAAAATAAGGTTATTATAAGTAGAATGATTTTATTATGTATTAATAAGACTCAATGTCAAGCGCAATAATATTATATTATGCATAGACAGTCATTTCATATACACTAGAACGTCGTTTATACGAACGTTTATAATCCGGAGCGTCAAATATCCGAACCAATGTCCGGATACGTTTTCGAACATTGCAATGCTCAACAGTTGTTTCGTGTGAGGCCAAAAGTGAGGGATATTTGGGAAATTTCATTTGTGTGATTTGGTAAATATCTGCGCGGAATATTGGGTCAGTTTGTTTCTAAGTGAGGGGGTTGTATACGTGCTTTTTTGTTGATGTAGAAACCTGGATGGCCTGCGATGCAGAAGACTGTGGATATCAAATGCTAAATGATGACCAAATTTGACTTCCGTGCGAGAAGAATCCGACCCTGTCGACGATGAAGACGAGGACAACAACAACGAAAGTAGCAAATACTGACGCGTTTCTGCGTTAGAGACAGCTATAGAGTGGTACAAACAGCAATCAGAGTGCTGTCCTACTCAACTACTACTGCTGAAGAGAACCAGAGAACTTGTATTGAAAAAACGAAGGTGTACAATGATACAGCGAAAATTAAGTGATTATTTTCCCAAATCAAGGTAAAGTTGTGATATTTTGCACCTATTTTGCTTTTTCTTCAAGCACGTTTCCCGCATGTGATGATTTTCAATATTTGTATAGTGTTCAGTATCATATACTGCATGGATCGCATTCGGTTTTCGGTTATCCGAACAATCACGTATCCGAACGGTGTCTGGTCCCAATTGATTCGGATAAACGACGCTCTACTGTACTTGCAGTATTAAGTTCTGGCTGAAAAGTCTATATCTACAGATGTGTGTCTATTTTTGAGTTTTTAAAAGAATACATATACTGAAATGAAAAAAATGTCCTAAAATATCTGTCGTAAAAGAAATAATTGACGGCCCAAACAACTGTTTTTCTGTATTGTTTTTTTAAGGATTTTAGCTACCACTTTTTTAAGACAATCTATGTGGATTCATAAAAACTGGAAACGACCTAGTTGGTAAAACACTTTAGCGAAGCTGGCTTACTGTAAAAGGGACTCGAAAAGGGTTGCGTATAATGTGAAATGAAAATTATGCTTGAGCAATTGTAAAGAATTCGGACTAAGGATATCTAAAATCACCAGTAGATCTGATATTGCGATCCACATAAAAATGTTTTAATGTGTGAAAAAAGTGTAGTGCAGCGGTTCATAAACTTTCGATCGCTGCGGCTCTCGTTCATGTATCAACTTCGTATCGTGGACGTCCTTGAATGGGCGTTGTAATGTGGGCATCCGGACTATGAAACAGTCCTCAGTCCCATATCCTGGTTGACTTTGATGTTGGGCATGGCGATGGTAGGGTTTTTCTTCCTGCTTAAAAAGAATCATGGCTATTGGCCGAGACGATGGCATCCGGGAGGCGTGGCTATGATTCTTCATCTGAGTGCAGTAGAGATGAATTTTTTTGGCATGAGCTTGCTCTCTGATGGACGGTGGTAGCGTGATCATAGACTCCTATTGGCTGCCCTGGTGGCTGGGACCACAATGTTCTATTACTGCTTCTGCTATTTATGCAGACTCTGGAACACTTCTTTTCTTTTTTCCTTTAAGAAAAAACAGAGGACATCTAATTATACTATATACAAAAATATTACAAAATACTAGTTTCAAGCAAATAAAATAGGCGTAATTCGATTAGGAAATCGTTATGGATGCAATCGTTACCCTTTTGGCGCACTCTGTGAATTCAATTCTCAATCTTTGCACATGCGCTTACGCCAGTGCTTCTCGAACTTTCACTGTTGGCGACCCAAATTTCAATCATAATTTTTATCGCTCCCTCCCTTACATAATAATTATAAATTGAATGCAATAATAATAAAGTATTTTGGCGCTAAAGCTACAATACGATATCTTAATTCTGAACTGTAAAAATTAACAAGATAAGTATTAAATTTTGTATAGGTTACTTTTAAGTAATATATATTTCAAGTAATGGGATCATTATATATTATGTTATTTTTCCTTTCTCTAATTTTTAAATTGGAACAGATTGCAAAATGATATTTAATTGGAATAATTTCCTCCATCATCCATTTCTAAAAGTAAAAATATCATCAGAACACAAGTATATTAAAAAAAAAAAGATAAGTCAATTCTTAAAAGTCAACAAAGAAAAATTTCATTTTATTTACTTTTTATTAAATATTTACACTTAATGTAAAGATGTATAAATACATATGTATGACAGAATAGCAATATTAAGTGAGAATAAAGAAAGCTATTTTCCTTGCAATTTTCCACATTTTCCTTTCTATATATGGTGATGGACTATTTTTTTTGTTTGTTACTATTTATTCATTAATTAAATTTTATTATTCTAATAAAATTGTATAGTAAAAAAGAAGCCACATTCTCAAAAATTAGGCCAGCCCAAAATGGATTCGAACCTAAGACCTTCGGATTAGAAGACCAACGTGCTAACCATTGCGCTACAGTGGCATAACGAAAGACTTTCCTTTCTATATATGCTGTTGGACTATTATTTTTGTTTTTTGCTATTAATTCAATTTTTAATTTAATTGATGAAATAATATTTGAAATAACTGTATTAACATCAAGTGTCATCCACTACAAGTTTAAAAAAGTATTTGAACTTAAATGGTTGAAAGAAACTATTTTAGTAACAATCGCGAATATCTGAACAAGATCTATCTATATACACTGGTGTCCAAAAGTTAAGCATAATTGATAATTATGTGAATAAAGAAGGAATTGTAAATCAGAATGGTGGGAAACGTGATATGCGAGTGTAAAAGGGTTATAAAATAAGGAAGCAAATCAAAAGAATGATAATAATTAATTTTATTATCCAAAGTAGCAATTTGAAAGAAAAATGAGCATAGCAAGGATTCACACTTTAAAGAAAAAATGAAAGAAAACATTAAATAAAATACTGATGCTGCAGTTTAACAAGGCGTGTGGTCACCTCTGACAGCCAGGCACGCTGCACAGCGATTTACCATATTTGCTATGAGATGATGAATGAGCTGTGGGCTCAAACGGTTCCAAGCTTCTTGGAGAGCTCTCTTCAGTTCTGTAATGGAGCTTGGTGGGTACGAAAGGGCTGCAATTTGTCTCCCAAGCATATCCCATACATGCTCGATAGGATTTAAATCAGGGGAGTTCGCAGGCCACGACATGCGCTGGATGTTTTCCGTTTCAAGGAAGTCATCAATCAGCACCACTCGGTGTCATGGCGCATTATCATCCATGAATAAGAAGTCAGGACCGACAGCACCTCGAAACAAGGGAACATAAGGCTCAAGAACTTCGTCTCTGTATCTTTGAGCAGTCACAGACCCCATGTCAAAGAAATGGAGGTCTGTGCGGCGTCCATCATGATGCCTGCCCATAACGTTACTCCCCTTGATGGAAAATGATGTCTTTACGTTATGTTTCTTGGTTCAAAACGTGTTCCACGTTCTCTCCATATCGTTACCCACCGAGAATTACTACTCTGACTAAACCGGGACTCGTCACTGAACATTACATTGGCCCACTCTCCTACACTTCAATGTTGATGTTTAAACTCCAGTTCAAACGAGCACGTTTATGCACAGACGTGAAGGAAATACCAACTGCTGGTCTTCTGGCATACAGGCCAGCATGATTGAGTCTCCTGTAAACAGTTTGTCTCGAAATTCGTATTCCTGTGGCGACTGTGAGCGCCGAACTCAGTGCTCTGGCAGTACTGCCCCTCTGACATAGCGCACTTATTACCACATATCGGTCTTGGCGAGGGGTTGTGACTCTTGGTCGACCTGATACTGGTTGTCGGGTAACATCTCCCGTTCTTTGAAACCTCTGCCACAGTCTTGAGATCACAGACTGGTCCACATTAAGAATTCGAGACACTTCGGTTTGCAAAGGCGGATTAAGGTAGTTGGAGGCCCCTGGCGGTAAAAGGTTCGAGGCCCATGGGTTCAAGAGTCGAACAACTAAAATAATGAAAAGAAATTTGCTGACCTCAAAATAAAATGTATTGCATATAAAAAAACTCAATGGCTAAAGAAAAAATTTAACTGTATTTTAAGAAATTAAGACCTTTACTTGCAGTTTTGCTCTACAACTTTACTTCATGATATCTCATTGGTAAATTTGTCAATTATTTTTGCCGTATTTGTTTAATCCCAAGCATCTTGTGTTCCATATGGCCACGTTGTTCAATTTGCCTTATCTCCCTTAGTACTTCTTAAATTATTTTTAAATCGGTTTAAAACTGAAGATCTCTCAACTGATGCATTCTATATCTATATCTATATTGTTAAAATATTTTTAAAAGTATCTCTACATTAGGATTTCTCTTGCAAATCGATAAATTTCAAGTGAGGGGTCTTCATTGTGTATTTTTGTTTTCTTATAAAAATAGTAAAAGAATTAATATAGTCATAATTAAGATTCAATATCGTCTTTGTAAGTTTCCTTTAGTTTTTGTGTAGGTTTCTTCTTAATTTCAGGTAGTAATCTCTCGTCAAAAAATACAGTAATATGTTCTATAACAGTTTAATGCATATAAGCTGTTCGGGGTGGTTCTGCTCTTGCTCTATCGCATATGACAAAAAGAATTCACTATTAAAGTTTTTCTTCTTGCAAAAATTAATAACCGACTTTTTTACTTTCACCGAAAAATTTTCTCTTTTGCTTGCCCACCTTCTTCTTCAAACGAGAGTCCTTATAAAACAGTTGCTTCTATTTTTATTTTTAAAAATTCATTTCTGAAATTTTTGATTTAATATTCTAGAGGTTTTAGAAGACTAGATCTTTTTAATAAACCACACTTACCTTATTACAATGATTTGCTAGAATGCTTTGAATGATTTTGGACTCCAAGCCGTACGTGGCATCAGCCAGGCTAAGGCTCCCCAAGAGGAGGGTGGAGGGTGTACGTTACGCGACTGTATGATGATGGCTGTATATTGATTAGAAGAAGGCCAGGTCAGGGCCTGCGAACAACTTCGCTGTGCCCTAGACACATTGGGCCTGCACTAGAGTTATGGTCTGGTGTGAGCAGTTTTCTTTGATTGCAGGAGCACTCTCGAGGTTAATTCACACACCCTAACTGCAAACTTGTACGTCAGTCTGGTGATTAAAACTGTTGCACTACCATTTATGAACATCATTTAAGAGGAGTTTTCAACAGGTTAAAAACCTACTCAATTAGAGTGTCACCATGTTACTTTCACCTGCTTGATCACCAGATCTTACTCCAATCAAGCACCAACGGGACAGCATTGGATGGCAACTACAGTGTCATTCCCAACAGGAATTCCAACCTAATATTGACCGATCAAGAGCAACATGCTTGCAATTCCATCCCACAAACTGATACCCGATACTTGTACGATACAATGTATGCATATTTGCATGCTTGCATTTAAAATTCTGCCAGTTACATCGGTTTTTAATGTATCATCATTTCACATTTTAGATGACTCTTCTCTCGCGCGCTTATATTAACCTGGGACCTAGAAAGTTTAGTCAATTAAATATTTTACCTGGACAAATGTATTGCCGAAGTTACATTAGACAACAATAACTTTTTCTTGATACTGAAATCCCCCCCCCCATAAATGTAAGATGTATCCGAGAGTAACTAAACACAGTTGTGAACTAAAAATGAACTTGTTTCGCTTAAATACTATTCGTTTGTTCGATAGAAAATTTGTTCAAAAAACGCATGCGAAAAATTTGCACATATTGCAACAATACAGATATACGGAAGAAAGATGGCTAGGGCTAGCACGACTCAAATAAGTGAAAAGCATTGGGCTTATACAATCAGGGATGTCTTAGGACTTGTTAAGATCTTGGGCCCCTGCTCAAATGTAAGCCCCACCTATGACCCTTAAAAGCAGGAGCATTGTTACCACCGTACCAATGATACGGGGCCCCAAACTACAGGGGCCTCAAAATAAGAAAAAAATCGTAAAATGTTAAGGGTCCCCAAGTTATTTTGTGATACAGGGCCCCCTCATGACTAGTTACGCCAGTGCTTAAAAGTAGACAATACACGGTATACGTTGTCAAATACTCGTACAAACAGTAACCTTAAACAAATCAATGTGCATGACTTACATTTGCACAAACCAGCTCGACCGACATCTGTTTTTTGATTGAATGAATAATAATGGTAAGCGTAAGCTTATATATGGACAACGGTCATTATATAATAATGCAGTCTTGCTAGTGTTACCAGTTGACATATAGTCTGAAATTTCTAATTTTTTGGAGAATACATTCGGAAATAACATTGACATTAAAAATTATTCGAACCATAATCTTATAAAGGCTGACTCGAGAACGAGACGAGAACAATGAAGCCAAAGGGCCAGTTGGCCCATGCCTTAAAACGTGCCTGGTTACAATATTTGTTCAAGATCTTTTTGTTGCACTTTGAATTTGTAACAAGAATCCATCAAGCTTGGGGCCCCTACTGGCACTGGGGGCCCCTGGCGACCGCCAGGTCCGCCCCTGTCGATTTGTGATCGTGAGGATTCCAGCATTCCAACGATTCTTGATATTAAATTTCATTTTATAAGAAATCTAGTTTTTGTGTGAGAAACGTTTCATTCTCAAGTATGTAAATACAAAACTGAATTTTGCCGACATTTTACAAAACTTTTATCTAAAAGCAATTTAATTAAATTATTACAAAAATTTTTGAGTTAAAATTTTTGCATTCCTAATGTATTTAATATGTACGTTGGTAAACATTAAAAAAAAAGAATTTTTTTCCATGTTTAGATAGCGTAATTTTTCATGTATTTTATAAATGTTTTTCTTCTATTTTTCATGTAATACTGCCCGTCGGATCTACGGATATGAAGTGTCCACGAGAATGACGCCTTTCATCGAGCGAAGTTTCCGAAGGATACGTGCGGCCTCTTATAAAAGTCTCGAAAGAGGTAGCATTGAAAAATGCCAGAGTGCTCTAAGGTCTCTATCGACTCGCTGGAAGATGCTTCTTCGTTCGTTCGTTTGTTATTTAAGTATTTAAGGAATTTTGAAACTTATGTAAATTTGTCAATATAGCGTCACATGAGGTGAATCTAAAATTCGAAGTTGTATTTTAGAAGTACGTGAGAATTTAATTTTCTCGTACTTCAAGTAGAATATTACTCATTTTAGGTGATCTAAAATCAACTTAACCACTTTGATCTCCACCCGGCACTTCATTTGACGACTATATTAGCATCTAATCTAATTTAAATTTAATCGAAATTGAAATGATTTCGTCATGTTATCTGTATTGTATATAAGTAGTGTTGTAAATAAAATTTGCATGATATGCTTTTACTACAGGTGTCAACTTTTACTACTGTTGCTCTCTGTCTTTGATCAACATTAAAGAGGCATGTCAACGAGCAACCAACGCACACAGAGAACGTAATAAACAGTGGAGGCGAAATCATTGAGCATTTTGAAACGAGGATCTTTTAATCGTCTTGCATTTGAATATGATTCTGAAATAGACTATTCGTCACATGCACTAATCCTCATCGTTAATATGGACAAAGAGTGTCAACATTGTCATGCATTCAAGTACAAAGGTGAATCGGCCGGTTTATGTTGTGCATCTGGAACAGTTTCACTTCCACCATTAAATCCACCACCAGAACCATTGAAAACATTGTTAGCTGGAGCCACATCTCAATCGAAATTGTTTTTGCATAAAATTCGTAAATTCAATTCTTGTTTACAAATAACGTCATTTGGAGAAACAAAAATTATTCATAATGAAGATGGTCGTAATTTTGAATCTACATTCAAGATTCAAGGTCAAGTGTATCATCAAATTGGTTCATTGTTTCCAATGCCTGATGCTGATTCAAAATTCTTACAAATCTACTTTATGGGCGATGAGGAGCAACAAGCGAATGCACGCTGCGTATACAACCATATTGAACAGATGGAAGAACGAGAAATTGTGGAAATTTTGTAAACGGTTTTGCAAAACCATAACCAATTGTTACGATTGTTGAAGACTCTTTCTAACAGACTGCAAAACAACTACGTTATTGTCATTAAAGCAAAGTGTTTTGTGGAGAACACGCAGGCACATATAATGTTCAGACTATTAATGAAATTGCAACTGTTAATGAAGTTGATCCAACTGAATGTCAAGATATACGTATACAATGTAGAGATAATACGATGCATATAATTCAAGACAATCATCGTTCTTACGATACACTGCTGTATCCGTTGATATTTTGGAAAGAAGAAGATGGATATTATGGAATATTTGACTGCAACCAGTTAAAGAATGTTAACGGTGACTGTGTGGAGGATTGGATATAAATACCGCGGAACTATGGGAAATGATTCTGTAAATATTCTGTAAATATTAATGGTTGTACTGTCCAGCAAGATAGTCATTAAACTAAGTTAAGAAGTAAATGTGTATCTAATTATGTTGAACCCACATAAACACACAACAGCTGGCGACAAGGATGGGATTTTTTGTTTAATTCCGCGTGGTTTGAAGAATATTTTTTTTTTTTGTGAAAAAGAAATTCTCTTGTGAGAAGCAAAACTCGGAATTCGTAAGTTCTCACCTAGAGATGAAGTAAGAAGAAAAATTCATTTTCTTTTGGAAAAGGCATTGCCTGAAGACGGCTCAAGGTAAAAAAATTTTTTCTTTTCTCTTTAATCGGGAGGAACCATGGAACAGCAAATTGCAGAATTGCTCAGGCAGAATCAAGAACTGATTCGAGCGCTGCAAATTAGAGATCATTCTTCTAGTCATAAAGTAACTGTACAATTTGAAAAATTTGATGAAGAAAATGAAAATTTCGATAGTTTCATTGAAAGATTCGAGACTTACTTAGATGTACAGAATGTACCAATAGCCAATCGAGCTAAGGTTTTTGTTTCGTCTCTTAGTGCAAAATTGTACCAGTTACTAAAAAATTTGCTGGAACCTGACATTCCTTCCGACCAAACGTTAGATAAGTTAAAAGATGCACTTAAAAAACATTTGACCCCCAAACCTTTGATTATACCTTCTCGTCACAAATTTTTAAACCGCAAACAGAATGAAGGGGAAGGTATTAGTACATACATTGCTGAGCTTAGAGCCCTAGCAATGAATTGTGATTATGATAAAGATATGTTGAATATTATGTTACGCGACGTGTTTGTAAGCGGGTTGCGGGATAAAATGATTTTAGATCGATTATTTGAGGAAGATAATATTAATCTCGAGAAAACGCTAAATATAGCACTAGCTATGGAAAAAGCTTTTAAAGGGGCAAATGATATTATGGGCCGAGGGATAAATTCAATGCAAACTTTTAAAAAACACATGGATAAAAAATCCAATTTTACTAAAAACCAAAAGAAAACATTATATTGTTCACGATGCACAGGTACCAACCATGAAAAAGAGAATTATAGGTTGATTTCAAGTAAATGTAATTTCTGTGGGAAAATTGGACACATTAAGAAGGCATGCTTCGCATCTAAAAAGGCAAATGCGAAACCGGTTAAGCAAAAACAGGTAATCCTATTAGATGAAGTTGAGGATAAAAATAGAATTCCACTATACGAATTAAAAACTCAGGATTGTGTATTACACGAGGAAGAACCGAAACGACCTCCAATTATGATAAATTTAAAGATTGAAAACAAAAGTTGTTCTATGGAATTGGATACGGGGGGAGGGAGCGGTTAGTGTAATGAGTATTAGAAATTTCAGGAAAATTTCAAATAAACAAATTAAACCTACAAATATAGTTTTTAAAACCTATAAAGGATTCATTAATACATTAGGATATGTACTGTAGGGGTGCAATATAAAAATCAAAAAGTAAACTTGAACTTATACATTGTGAAAAAAAACTTGGATACTATTCTGGGTCGGGAATGGCTCTATAAAATTCATTTAGATTGGCCGGCTATTAAAGCTATTAGAGCAAAAACCGAACAAAATTTAAATAACCTTCTAAGAGAGTATAAGGATATTTTCGACGATAAATTAGGAGAAATAAGCAATTATGAGGCTAAATTAAAACTCAGACCTGGAATAAAACCTATATTTTGTAGGGTTCGAACAGTACCCTTTGCTCTAAAAGGAAGAGTTGAAAATGAAATTGACCGACTTGAAAGAGAGGGTATCATAGCAAAAGTCGAAAGCTCTGAATGGGCAACCCCAGTAGTTCCTGTTGTTAAAACCGATGGTAGTATAAGATTATGTGCCGATTATTCAGTAACCTTGAATCCAAATTTAATTGTCCCTCAGCCAATTCTTCCAAGATTGGAAGACATTTTTGCTAGTTTAAATGGGGGGAAACAATTTACAAGGGATTATATGTTTGTAAAAGACTTATGTATGGATTGAATGGGGCACCTGCTATTTGGCAGCGCTATGTTGACGGACTATTTTAGGGTATGGATGGAGTTAAAATTTTTATGGATGATGCTAGAATTACAGGGAGCGATGAAAGTTCACATTTTACGGCTTTAGAGGAATTTTTTAAGAAATGTAGAGAACACGGGCTAAAGCTTAATTTAAATAAAAGTAATTTTTTCCAAAATGAAATAAATTTTCTTGGACATAGAATCGATTCAAAAGGGTTACATAAAACTAACGAAAAAATCTCAGCCGTTTTTAATGCTCCTGTACCCAAGAATGTTCATGAAGTAAAAAGTTTCTTAGGGTTAGTTAATTTTAACGGGAAATTTTGTGAAAATTTAGCTACTATTGCTAATCCTCTTAATAATTTGACAAAGAAAAATGTTAGATTTTTATGGTCGAAGGATTTCCAGGTTGCCTTTGAGCAAATAAAGAAGGAAATTTGTTCACCTAAAGTTTTGGTGCATTATGATCCTAGCCTACTCTTAACTTTAGCTAGTGATGCATCTCCAGTTGGTATTGGTTGTGTTCTGTCACACGTATATCCAGATGGCTCTGAACACCCGATCGCGTTCGCATCAAGAATTTTATCTGGGTCCGAGAAAAAATACTCCCAAATTGATAAAGAAGCTCTTTCAATAGTTTGGGCAGTAAAAAAGTTTTATCTGTATTTGAAAGGTAGAAGATTCACTTTGATAACGGATCACAAACCTTTGGTAGCTATTTTTGGTTCAAAAAGAGGTTTACCAGTGTTGGCAGCTACCAGACTTTTACATTATGCGCTAATTTTGCAGTCATTTGAGTTTGATATAATATTCCGTAAAACGATTGAACACGGAAATGCAGACTTTCTTTCTCGGTTACCTAAAACATCAGAAGAGCTTGAGGTTAAAGATGACATCACAATATTTCCGATGTCACAGATTGAAGCATTACCTGTTACTTCTAAGGAGTTATGACAGGAGACGGGTAAAGATATAGAGCTGGGTCCACTCTTAAAAGCCTTAAGGGAAGGTAAAGATTTTCAAGGGAGGGAAGCCCAGTATACCATTGAGGATGGTTGTATTATGTTCGGACAAAGGGTCTGTATTCCAAGGAAATTTCAGAAGAATGTTCTGGAAGGAATTACATGCTGGACACTTAGGAATAGTAAAAATGAAGGCTATAGCTAGATCGTTTGTCTATTGGAAAAATATAGATAAAGATATTGAAGAAGCCGCAAAAAACTGTGTCGATTGTGCTAGATATAAGGCTGATCCCACAAAAGCTAAAGTTCATTACTGGGAGTATCCCAGTATGCCCTGGAAACGTATTCATGTAGATTTTCCTGGACCAATTTTTGAACACATGTTTTTCCTGATCGTTGACGCTCATTCCAAATGGTTAGAAGTGTATCCTATGAAGACAACCACAACCAAGAAAACCATCGAGTGTCTTCGAGCTAGTTTTGCAAGATTCGGATTACCTAGGGTACTTGTCAGCGATAATGGATCTCAGTTTACATCCTATGAATTTCAGCGATTTATGCAAAGAAATGGAGTTAAGCACAAAACTATTGCACCTTTCAAACTTTCTAGTAATGGACAAGCAGAACGCTATGTTGCTACTTTAAAGCAGTCATTACTAGCTATGCATAAATACGAAGGTACTATACAACAGAAATTAAGTACATTTTTAATGCAATACCGAAAAGCTCCTAATGCAACTAAAACACATAGTCCAGCCATGTTATTCCTAAAAAGAGACATTAGAACTAGGATAGATTTACTTTTACCTGAATTGAAAACAAAAATTCAGGATAAATTACGAAGAGATAATTTCGAATTTCGAGATAGGAAATTTGATGTTGGAGATCGGAGTGGCTGTGAGAGTTTACAGAGCAGCTAATACTAGATGGAAGTTTGGTACTACTGTAAACCAGGATGGCGTGCTCCACTACATCATTGATGTTCAAGGAACCTTGGTGAGACGACATGTTGATCAGATCCGTTCAGTGGGTGATCAAGTGCAAGAAAACATCATCCCAATTATTCACCAGAGATTTCCATCAGCAGAGGTTCGAGAAAACAACTCTGATATTCAGCATGCAGAAACGGCGGAAGATATTTCTAAGGATCCGAACAAGGAATTGGGTTCATCTTCCGTACAAGGAGGGCCATCAACTGATGTTGTGGTTCCAGATCTATCACAGTCTTCAGCTACAGAGACTGACTCCGAGACGAGGAGTCCACCAGTTCCAGACAGGCCACTTCCTAGGCGTTCCGGGAGAATCAGGCGACCTCCGGAGAGACTTGTTCTTTAAGGAGGGAGGAGATATGGAATATTTGACTGCAACCAGTTAAAGAATGTTAACGGTGACTGTGTGGAGGATTGGATATAAATACCACGGAACTATGGGAAATGATTCTGTAAATATTAATGGTTGTACTGTCCAGCAAGATCCTAATTATGTTGAACCCACATAAACACGACAGATATTATTTAAATATTAAAAGGAATCCAACTACAGGTGAAGAACTGATCAATAAAGTTAGAGAAATGAACTTCTACGCATACCGGTTGATGATTCGTGCTAATGAAGATAATAACATTCTCCGATGCCGACAGCTATTTAATCAGTACATTGTCGATATGTATGCGAAAATCGAAAGTGAGAGATTACGATATATATATATATATATAATATATATACACATAAAGTTTAATCAAGCAAAACTTCGTTCTGAGGAGTACATTCATTTGCGTGAGACTATAATCGGTAATGTAGATGCAACAAATGACATCAACAACATTGGAACGGCATATATTCTTTCATCATCATACACGGGTAATCCGCGTCATATGCATGAATATATTCAAGGCATGACTTACGTGCATGTACGCGGCCAGCCAGATCTTTTTGTCACATCTACGTGTAATCCAAACTGGGATGAAATTAAAAATTTGTTGTTGTCGGTCAAACATCGATGCATCGCCATGATACCACTGCACGTGTTTTCAAACAAAAATTAAAGTCTTTGTTAAATTTAATTACACATCACTCGGTATTTGGCGAAACACGTTGCTGGCTTTACTCTGTATAATGGCAAAAACGAGGTTTACCACATGCGCATATTTTGATTTGGTTGGTTGATACAGTGCTCCCAGAAGAAATTGACAATATTATTCCAGCAGAAATTCCGAATCCGAATGTTGATCAGGAATTGTTTGACATTGTTACTACTAACATGATCCACGGTCCATGTGGTACTCTAGACATCGTGTCACCATGTAGGAACAATGGAAAATGCACGAAGCGTTTTTCAAAACCGTGTCAAAGTGATACCATCACTAATATCGATGGTTATCCATCTTACCGTCGTAGAGATGTAGACAATGGTGATCAATCATTTGAATTGCGTCTATCAAACGGTGTAAGAGTAGACATTGATAATTTCTGGGTGGTTCCATATTCGCCATTGCTGTGCAAAGCCTACAAATAAGAAATGAACGTTGAGTTGTGCAATGCGGAAAGTCCGTCAAGTACATTTTAAGTACATTCATAAAGGCAGTGATAAAGCTATATTTCCTGTTCAAAATGTAAACGACAATGATGAAATAACACGTTATCAAATGGACCGATACATTTGTAGTAACGAAGCTATTTGGCGCATTTTTAGTTTTCCTATACATGAAAGGGATCCTGCTGCTATACATTTGGCTGTGCACCTTGAAAATGGACGGCGCGTTTATTTCACAGAGCAGACTGCTCTACAACAAGCTTTAAAAGCTCCAAAAACAACCCTTGCCAAATTTTTCAACCTTTGTAATCGACAAGATGCTGTTGGTCAATTCGCAAAGACATTAATGTATACTGATGTTCTTAATTTTTTTACATGGAACAAGCAATCAAAGAATTGGGAACCACGAAAACGAGGCCTTCCAGTCCCAGGATTCACCGGCATATTTATGGCAAATACTTTAGGCCGAGTATATACAATTCATCCTAAGCAGCGCGAATGTTTTTTTCTGCATTTGTTATTGGTTAACATTTCTGGGGCCGACATCTTTCCAATATTTGCGAAAAGTCAATGGAACTTTATACGATACTTTCTTCGATGCGTGTGTCGGGAGTTACATTTATTAGAAGATGAAAACCATTGAGATCTCACACTTGCAGATGCAGCACTGAGCTCATCTCCACAGCAAATTCGCGCGTCAATTATTTTCAATAATATTAGCAACGTGTTTTCCGTCTCAAGCATTTGCTCTGTGGAACAAATATAAAGACTCAATGAGTGAGGATATTTTGCATCAGATTAGAATTATTTATCAAAATCTCAATATTGAATTTTCAGCCGAAATATATAAGGAAGCATTAATACTGATTGAGGATATTTGTATTCTTATTTCAAACATGCCGCTCATTCATTTTGGCTTGCCAGCACCGAAACGCCCAGCAGCAGATATCATCAACAGCGATGTTCAACGTGAGCACCAGTTTGATATGACATCTTTGGCTATTTTTGTTGCTGATAATGAACAATTGCTTACTGTTGAACAACGAAATGTATATGATCAAATCAACGTATCTATTGCAGCACAACAACGTGGATTCTTTTTTCTGGATGCACCAGGTGGTACTGGCAAAACATTTCTCATCTCACTGATACTTGCGTGCATTCGATCACAAAATCTTGCATTGGCAATTGCTTCATCAGGCATTGCAGCAACCTTACTCGATGGTGGACGCACTACGCATTCAGCACTTAAATTACATTTAAATGTCCATACAAATCCCGACGCAATGTGTAATATAAAGAAGCATCCAGGCATGGCTGAAGTTTTGAGAAAGTGCAAAATTATTATCTGGGATGAATGTACAATGGCCCACAAACAATCGCTTGAAGCTCTCGACAGGTTCCTGAAAGATATCAAAAATAATACTAGGCTTTTTGGTGGTGCTCTACTGTTGCTGTCTGGCTATTTTAGACAAACATTCCCTGTGCGACATGTGAGGATGAAATAAACGCATGTTGAAAGAATCTTATCTATGGCGAAGTGTTAATAAATTATGCCCTACCATTAATACGCGTGTTCAACTTCAAAATGATCCTTTAACGTAGAGGTTATCTGAACACTTGCTAGACATTGGCAATGGTAGAACTCCATTGTTTGAAGATATACAATATATTCAACTCCCAGAATATTTTTGCAACATTGTGGCTATCAAAGATGAATTAATAAAAAGTATCTTTCCAGATTTACGACATTATTATACTGATCATGCATGGCTGCGTGAGCGAGCTATTTTAGCGGCGAAAAATTTAGATGTTGAGGCTATCAATTTCAAAATATAACAGTCATTGCCTGATAATGAAATTACATTCAAATCGATTGACACTGTTGTAGATCCTTATGAAGTACTCAACTACACTGTAGAGTTGAGTTTTTAAATTCACTGAATTTAGCGGGAATGCCAGCACATAATTTGCGATTAAAGGTTGGCTCACCTATAATTTTGCTTCGAAATTTGAACGCACCTAAACTGTGTAATGGCAAACGATTAGTCATAAAAAAATCAGGGGCATCATTCTTGAAGTCACTATTTTAAGTGGAAAATTTAAAGGTGAAGTTGTACTTCTACCACGGATCCCAATGATTCCTTCAGATTCGCTTATACCATTCAAACGCTTACAACTTCCAGTTCGCTTGGCATTTGCTATGACTATTAATAAGTCACGAGGTCAAACAATGAAAATGTGTGTCTTAAATTTAGAAAATCCATGCTTTTCCCATGGTCATTTAAATGTTGCGTGTTCCAGAGTTTGAAAACCATCAAATTTATTTATTTATACCCCTCAAGGATTAACCAGAAATATTGTACATCCAATGGCATTGCGATAAATTCAGTTTTTGTACAATTTAATAAATATACATGTTATGAAATAGTTTGAGTTTCAACTTTTTCACCTTTAATTAAAACAATTTTAAGTTTTTTTCACACAGCCTCTACATTTAAATTCGCTTATAGTACACACATACTCACACGCTATCGATTGATCGAATTATGATAACCGTATATGTAGTGACATTAGATATATTGCAATAACTTTTTAATAAAAATTTTCCTCAAAACGGTCCAGATTGTTAAAGCTTATTCGTAAAAGTTTGGAATTTTTTGAATGTAAGATGTGTGTACAGGACAACGTCTATCGGGTCCGCTAGTATATATATAAATATGTTGCAATATATGACTTGTGCTAACGTATCAATTGTGAAAACGCGTTACCAGCTGGTCGTTAGTACCTATAGTAACTAATTATCCAAACGAAAGTTTCGTTTGATTTATTATTTCCCTACCCAGCTTCTAGATCGGAACAATATAAATTTATTTTAGTGATAACAGACAATTTCTCTAAGTGGGTTCAAATTGCACCCTTAAGAAAAGCCTCAGTTATAAAGCAATTGCGAATGCCCTATTCGAAAATTATGTATCGCGTTATGGAGTTCCTATAAAAAGGATTAGTAATAATGGTCCCCTATTTATAACCTTATGATGACTTGATTGTGCTCATCAAAACTATTTATTAAAGTGAAGATTATCTTGTTTACAGTGGTTCCGAGATTTGGGTCACAGTTAGTCTCTTTTACAGTAAAGTTCAGCTTATCTCAAACATCTACCGTATCATGAGAATCACGTGAAATCGACACCATTTTATCGGTAATAGGGGCCACAGTCCTTCGGCTTCGCTGTTCGACTTTAATCATGAGTGAAAATGCAGTGGGTTTCTCGCTGTATATCGCTAGAGAGACCTCTGAACGGTTCTCCCTCGCAAATTCAAACGCCTTGCCTTTTAAAGTCCAGCTCCCTCATCTCCCTCCTTTAGGCTTTTCTTACATCTCTTGTCCGTCGGCTCCTCAAAGCGTGGGACCCTTTCCGGCGCATCATGTGGTGGTCTCTCCCCCAGACACGCTGTCGTCCGGGATGAGTGAGGAACGGAAATTCCAAACAGGCCGGGGGATATGTCCACTCTCGGATTCTAAGGAATGGTCGTGTGAGCAGAGTTCGGAATTCTTGACCACCCATTTAGGCCACTTTTCCCCAGCAATTAGGGAAAGGAAAGCGGGCACATCACAACCGATATTTTTGAGCACATATGTCACAGGTTGGACTTAAAGCATTTAAAAACAGTCGTTAGGGTTTGCAATCCCGTGTTATATTTTCAATCCCGGATTTCGTTATTACATTATCCACATCCCGGGATTAGGATTGGACTATTTATTAAAAATACTTACGCATTAGCATTGTTGAAATTGCGTAATGAAACTGAAAATATAACTAAAAATTGGTTTATTATTATTTTTATTGAAACAAATAAAAAAAAACTTAATTCATCATTAAAAAAATACAAATAAAAATAGTACATAATGAAATTTAAAAAAAAGCATTTCATTATTTCTTGTGTTTCCATAAATAAGATTTTTAAAAACACAGATCGTCCAGTGTTTCAACAATCAAACGGTTTCATATTTTTGTTACAAATTTTCCTGCTGAAGAAAATGCTCGTTCAAACTCTACACTAGTAGGTTTTATCGTCGTTATAAAAATGAGTATGTTCTTTCCAGGTAACCAACACATCTCCCTTAATTTTTTTTAAAAAAAAGAGTTTTCTTTTTGAATATCTGATGACAATGACTGTAATTAATAGCTTCCACACACACACACACACACACACACATTAATGCATATACTTCTTTGATAACTGCATCTAGTTCTTCTGCCCACACTTAATGGTTTTTCAGGGCAAATTGATTCAGTTATTGAATCCAAATGTGAATCAGTGTTGTCTTATTTAAAATATAAGATCCAGTTGCATGAGCTGTTAGTAATATACTGGGATTTGACGCGTCAAGTCTTTCAAACAGGTCCGCTATTAATTTAAGGCATTTAATTGAAGAAGAAACGGTGACAAATCTATTCTTGAATTGTAACTTATATTATTGTATAAATATTGCACATATAACAAAATAAACCACTTTGATCTGCGTGACGTTCTCGCGAGAAATAAAAGCGCAATATATTTTTTTTACATATACACTCAAGAGCCAAAATATTATGATCACCTGTCAATCACAAGTTGGCCCACCTTTGGCGTGCAAAACAGCTTCAACCCGCCTTGGCATGGATGCCACAAGTCCTTAATAGATGGCCAGAGACAGATTGTACATGTTTAAGCAACGGTTAGCAAATCCGAGATATTGCGAATTGGCGGTCTTTGAACTCTGAGCTGCCGTCCCATGACATCCCAAATGTGTTCTATCGGATTGAGATCCGGTTAGTTAGGCGGCCAGGACATTAACTGAAATTCAGCATCATGTTCCTGGAAACACTCCAACACAATTTTAGCCTTGTGACATGGGGCGTTGTCCTGTTGGAACATTCCATTTCCAGCTGGAAAAACAGAGGTCATGTAGGGGTGCAACTGACCCGCAATGATGTTCAGATACCCCCAATTCACAATGCAGCAGATGTCGACGAATTGACGAAGCGACATTAGTACAGCTGCCGCAGTAGACCCACGTGCTGCCAACTGCCTGGAGGAAGATGTATGGTCATTCACCGCCATGCGGAGAAGGTGTCGATCGTGGTGCGCTGACATCACCTTCCGTCCTCCACTGCCAGTTTTCAAGTTGTTCGGTATTTGTCGGTCCACTGATTCCAAATTCTCATCACTGTGAAACTGTTCCGCTCGCACGAGCTCCTATTGTGCGATAGGAAAATCCTAATTCTCTAAGGGCAATAATCCTACCCCATTCAAACTCCGCAAGTTGTTGGACTTTCTCCTTATTTCGCCGTGGAGGCATACTTAGGTGTCATTAAACGTTCGCCACTTACAAGTAATCATTCATTATTTTCAACGTCCCACTACAGCTCGCTATCTATAATCTTTCAGCACCAGGTCAGAGGGCACTGTGCACGCCACGCGTGCGCGGTGGCTCTGAAACTTTACTGTTTTACGTAACTTCCTGTAATTGATAAGTTCTGCAAAGTTCCTTTAATTCTGATGATTCTTTCATGGTGTTTCATTTTTTACTAACACCGGTAAATGTACACTGCTGGCCACCGTAAATGCAACACCCTGAAGGAAGCCCGTAAACAACATGAAATTTACAACATGCATTAGCGGAGGTCAGATATGCAAATGATTACAATTTCAGCGCAGACACACATCACGCACTCCTGTGGTGCCACCTCAAAGCGCTATTTAAGGCTTGGAGATTTCGACGATTTCAAGTTCGGCAATTGTGTTTTTCTTGTGGTTTTTTCAAAAAACGATCAGCTACGTCTCGTAGAAAAAAGCGATCTGTTTTTGATCAGGTATCCGATTTCGACCGAGGAAGGATAGTGGCCTACCGAGATTGTGGATTATCTTTCAGGGAAATCGGTAGTCGTGTTGGACGAAACCAAATACTGTAATGCGGATATGTCACCGTTGGATGCAGGACGGTACGACGGACCGACGTGGTCGATCGCATCCACCTCCGTGCACCACTTCACGTGAGGACAGGCAAATTGTGCGCATGTCAGTGACGGATCGCTCAGTCAAATCACGAACCATAGCACAGCACATTGAGTCTGTAACGCATCATTCAGTGTCTGCGCGTACCATTCGACGCTGTTTACAGCAGAGTGGTATGTCCGCAAGACATTCATTGCTTGGTCTACCCTTGACGCAGAACCACAGACGTCTCCGCCGCCAATGGTGCGATGAAAGAAGGATGTGGGCGGCAGAATGGAATGAAGTTGTCTTTACTGACGAGTCACGCATCTGTCTGCAACACCATGATGGTCGGATTCGAGTCTGGAGACACCGTGGACAAAAAATGCTAAACAGCTGCGTTATGCACCGCCACACTGGTCCTGCACCGGGTATTATGGTATGGGGCGGTATTGGATAGCACTCTCGCATTTCTCTAGTACGCATTGCCGGTACTTTAAACAGCCAGCGCTACATCTCCGAGGTGTTGGAGCCAGTTGTCCTTCCTTACCTTCAGGGCTTGGCCACAGCCATATTTCAACAGGGTAATGCACGACCACACGTGGCACGCATTGTCCAAAGTTTCTTCGTCAATCACCAGATTGAATTGCTTCCCTGGCCGGCTCGCTCTCCGTATCTCACCGATAGAAAACGTGATCCATAGTTGCTCAACGATTGACCCAGATTTCACCCCCAGCTGCCACTCCAGATCAACTTTGGCAACGTGTGGAATCTGCTTGGTCTGCTGTACCCCCAAGAACACATCCAAAGTCTCTTTGAATCTATGCCGAGGTGTGTGGCAGCGGTGATCTCCAACAATGGCGGCTACTCTGGCTACTGATTCTGGCAGGAACCACACTTCACAGAAGTCTATAAATTTAATCATTTAGTACTTGGTCAACATGTTATCAACAAAATAAAGTTTGTTGTGCTATCTCTTGTCTTCCTTGGTGTTGCATTTACGGTGGCCAGCAGTGTATATATAAGGGGTGATCAAATGAAAAGGTACGAAACAACATAAAAATGAAACAGTTAAATATTTGCATATTGCGCCATGGGAGAATGTAGCGAGACATCTCGGGATGCCATTCGAGGCTTTGACTGGGATCGGATCATGCGTGGGCACCCGCATGTGCAGGAGAGAGCAAAGGCTCTTATAAAAAAGCGGCGTCCAAATGATGCGGCAGTCCGTATGAGGACAGGATGGCGTTCGCGTTGCAAAATTCGACGATTGAGGAGCAGCTAAGTGTTATCCGATTTCTGACAGCGGAAGGTGAGAAACCGGCAGCTATTCATCGGCGGATAGTGACCGTTTACGGGGAGAAATGTGTCTCCGACAAGTCTGTCAGAAAATGGAATGCCCGTTTTCGTGCAGGCCGTGAGAGTGTGGTTGATGACCAGAGACCAGGACAGGCAAACACTGTCATCACGAGCAATCTCATTGACAAGGTGGACGACCTAGTGCGAAATGATCGGCGTGTCACATTGCGAATGTTGGCGCTGAAGGTGGATGTCAGCTATGGAACCGTGTGGACAATTGTTCATGACAGGTTGTGATTTTGGAAGGTGTGTGCCGCTTGGGTTCCGAAGCAGCTCACCAACCAGCAAAAGAAACTGCGTATGGGACTAGCACTGCAACATCTGTTTCGGTATCAGGAAGACCCCGATTTCATGACGCGGATTGTCACAGGTGATGAGACCTGGTGCCATCACTACGAGCCAGAGACAAAGCGGGACAGCATGCAGTGGAAGCATGCGTCGTCACCTCCCCCTAAAAAGTTCAGAGCTGTGAAGTCAGCAGGCAAGGTGTTGCTCACTGTCTTTTTCGACGTTCAAGGTCCGCTACTTGTGGAATTCCTCGAGCACAAAAAAAGCATTAACTCCGATGTGTACTGTGAGACACTCCGACGCCTAAGCAGGTCCATCAAGAACAAAAGGCTGGGGCTGCTCACGGAGGGTGCGGTTCTGCTCCATGATAACGCGCGTCCACATGTCTCCAGAGTCAAACAAATGGAACTGAACAAGTTCACATGGGAGACGTTGCACCATCCGCCCTACAGTCCGGATATGTCACCCTGCGATTTCCTTGTGTTTGGTCTACTAAAGAAACACCTGAAAGGGACGCGCTTCAATTTGGACGACGTACTCAAGACACTGTGAAGGACTGGGTCTCGTCACAGCCACAGGAATTCTGGGAACAAGGAATCCTGCGGCTTATTCATCAGTGGGATCGTTTTGCTCAGGCCTATAGTGTATATTTTGAATAAACTCTACATTTGTACCCACAGTGTCGTTTCGTACCTTTTTATTTGATCACCCTTTATATATATAGACGCAAGAGCCAAAACATTATGACCCCACGTCAATAACGAGTTGGCCCACCTTTGGCGTACTAAACAGCTTTAGACCGCCTTGGCTTGAATGCCACAAGTCCTTGATAGATGGCCGGAGACAGATTGTACCAGATGTTTAAGCAACGGTTAGCAAATCCGAGATATTGCAAATTGGTGGTCTTTGAACTCTGAGCTGCCATCCCATGACATCCCAAATGTGTTCTATCGGATTGAAATCCGGTGAGTTAGGTGACCAGGACATTAACTGGAATTCAGCATCATGTTCCTGAAACTACTCCAACACAATTTTAGCTTTGTGACACGGGGAGTTGCCCTGTTGGAACATTCCATTTCCAGCTGGAAAAACAGAGGCCATGTAAGGGTGCTACTGGTCCGCAATGATGTTCAGATACCCTGTAGCATTCATGGTCTGCTCTACCACAACCACGGGTCCCAGAGATGCTCAAGAGAACGTCCCCTAAGTCCTAATACCACCCCCACCGACCTGTGTATGACCTAGTGTACATTGAGGGAGCAACTGTTAACCTGGAAGATGGCGTATCTTGACACGGCCATCGGCGTGATGAATGACAAACATTGATTCATCTGACCAGGCAACTCTCTCCCACTGATCCATGGACAAGTCGCGATGTTTCCGGGCCCAGCGCAGGCGCAGTTTTCGATAACGCTTGGTCAGCAAAGGCACACGAGTGGGACGTTTGCTGCGTAGCCCCATATCCAACAGTGTCGGCTGAACAGTGTGCTCCGATACTTGGCCCTGCATTGTATTGGGCCCTTTGTCTGGCTCCGGTTTTGCTTCACCGTGCGAGACAGTCTCCGACGATCTTTTTCTTTGATAGCATGTGGACGTCCAACAGCATGTCGTCTACTGCTGGGTTCACCATCATTCCTCCACTTTGCATAAGTACTAACAACTGTAGATCGCGAGCAACCCACGAGTTGTGTAGTTTCGGAAATACTTGTTCCGAGCCTTCGTGCCATTACAATCTGCCCTCTATCAAAGTCGCTTAGATCCGCAGCCTTCCCCATCACACACAGAAGTAAGTGAAAGAATGATTCTTCAGACTCTCCAGCAGCAGTTAAATACCACTTCCACCTGATCACGTGCCTTCCACGTCATCGAGGCGAGTTCATTGCAAAATGTAGGGGTGGTCATAATGTTTTGGCTCTTGAGTGTAGAACTGTTTGCATCTTTAAGCTTCTTTAGCATAAAATTCAGGACTATGTCTGCGGTGAACAGAGATTGCTATCTCGATGGCAGAGTGCTTCAACAGCAGGGTCTCCCCGGCGCTCTAGGCACTTCAAATTGTATCGCCCCTTCCACTATTTTCTGAACACCCCTCCTTCAGTTCTTACCATGCCAATTTTGATTCAGCCGGTATTTTCCCTTAACTCTTACTTTTTTCCCCCTTTCTTTGTCTTCTTAATGGAGAGTCCTTCCATTATCCACAGTATAGAGTATACATTAATGCATGAACTTATTAATTATCAACTTTTTAACTTGTTTATAATTCAACTTGTTAATTATCTTATTATCTTTTACTTTTAGACATCCTGACAGTTGTGTCACTCATTGTGCTTGTGCAACAAAGATTTTCTTCGTGCTTTCATCATTGGAAAACATTAATGTTATTATTGTAATCAATTTCCATTGTTACATCATTTTGAGTGCATAGCAACATTAAACTATTAAGCTTTTCACTTTCCATGGTAGTTCTTATGTTAGTCTTAATTCTCTTAAGGGCAGAAAAACTTCTCTCTTCTGTACAGTTTGTCACAGGAAGAGTCAAGAAGTAAATCCTGATTGCGACTTCTAAATATGGGAAGGTATTTTCCAATGTTTTTACTGATCTAGGAAACAATTCCTCTTGTTATTTTTTCCACCTTCATATACATTTTCAAATGTTGATACTCCTGCATAAATTGTTCTTCATCGATGTCTTTAGGGTAGCTCCGAGCTAAGTATTTCGCTTGTTTTGGGACTTCTTCTAGGTCATTTTCGTGAAGATTTCTGAATATCTCGAATCTTGTGTTGAAAACTTTACAGAAATCTCTTCTTTTGTTCAATTGCTCTACAAGATTGTCGATAATTGGTAAGAAAACTCCTGCTCACACGAAATCTCTCTCTTGGAGGCATTCTCTCAAAATATGTCTTTTTTCTCGTCTGAAAAAAATTTGCTTTTTTCTGGTTTTTTCATAGTAGGTGTCAGGCACGTTAGCTAGTTGCAATGTTCTCGCCTCATAATCATCAAAGTTGGATCTTTTTTCTGATAAAAACAAAGATAACATCTGTAACTCCTTAGTAGCACAAAGGAGATAAAGCTCTTCCCTTTTCAGTATCATTGGTTTTGTCCATCTTTTGTAAGATATTGCTTCCCTTATTACGTTAAAGTAGTCTTATAACTTCCGAGTGTTTTGCTGAATCCATCCTCCGTAACTCGCGTGTCAAATGTCTGAGTATTGTCTTCCCTTAAATCTTCAAGGGCGTATTTGATTTCGTTACGACTTGTAACTTGAGCTCTGAGAACATCAGCCCTTGCAGACCTTCTAGTTTCACTCAACGATTTCAACTTGAGAAATCTATGTGCAACTTTTGTTCATTGCTTCTTCGCACATAATATCTTAATATATTCCATCTATGAGAAGATGACGGGAAAAAAACTGTAGTCCTTGTACAAAAGAAAATAATTACAGTAGCTCAGTGCATGCTTTTTCCGCCACAAAACAATAAGCTAAGTTTAAGGAATGACCTGCAAATGGTACGCACTCAGCAAAGTTATTTTTTTCTCGTATTCTCTGTTGAAGATCTGAGTACACTCATGACATGTTTGAAGCATTGTCCTAACTTTGGCCCCGACAGTTTCTCAAACCTAATTTAAGTTCTTCAAGCAAGTTAAGGGTTGCTTTTTCCATACCTTGAGCTTTATGAGAGATGTCTGATAACATTCATACAAGGCGTTCATTGGCACAAGCGTTTCTGACAGAAACGTATCGAAGTGCTACAGCCAACTGGTTGGTGTGTGAAGCATCGAGTGTAAAGTCGATAATGAGGAAAAAATAACGTGTGAGTTTGATCTCTTTTAAGATTTCTTGCAAGACTCTTCTGCCTATCACGCCCATGAACTCACTACGAATATCAGACAACAAATAAAATGTACCTTTGTGGTCATATTTTGTCAGATGTTGGGAAAGAAACGTATCAGACTCATTTATGAATTCAAGGCATCTTAAGAAAAGCCCGTTTGTTGTAGATTCAAGTTGCTGGTCGTCGCCTCTGAATGGAAGGCCTCTTGCCGACAAAAGTTTCCCAACAGAGACAACTCTAGTAAGGAGATCTCGCCAATACTTCACCTCTTTGTCATATTGACTTTGGACTGCATCCTGGACTATGTTGGCCTCTTTTCTTAACAAAAAATCAATGCATTTGCCTTGTGGTCATCTGACCTCTCATGCTGCGAAGTAAGCGCGAAAAAACTCTTCCAATCATTACAGCCAGTTGCTAAAACTCCACATTTTCCCTCAGACTAAAGGAGAAGGGAATAGATACAAAATACCTGGCCTTTCTATGTTGAATAGAGGAGCTAGTCTTTCTAATCCACTCGGTCATCACATAATAATGCAGTCTTACCACTTTTGCCATTTGACATGCAGTTTGAAATTCTCTGTTTTTCGGAGAATATGTACGGGAATAATATTTGACCACATTAAAATTATCCAGATCATGATCTTATTAAGACGAAGTCGAGAACGAAACGAGGCCCCTTCCGAGATCAAGGCCTTGGGCCCGGGCCCTGTTGACTCATGCCTTAAGCCGTCCCTGACTACAATACAATACGACTTTAATTATAAACGCCCTAATTATCAAGATAAAAATTAAGTTTTGTATATGACAAGCCCAAGGGAGTCACTAGTAATTACTAAACTTGTTTTTAATTGAATAATGATAAATTAATTACCAAATACTTTGTGCAGTACTGATACATTTATAAGTGTTGTGTATTACATCAGTGGGAATCTGTATTTCATTTTTTTAATGTATAAGAATGTATTTTACTTTGTAGTCATTTTAAGTTGTAAATTACTTTATTAAATTGATAATTCTTTTAAATCTTTTATTTTCGATTTTTCGCGATATACTCGAGCCTTCTAGGGGGACGCACCCCACAGTTTGGGAAACGTTGCGATAAAGATTTTATTTCGAGATTTGAGAAAAATGTAATAACAGAAAGCATGAAACAAAATATGATTTGGGGATAAAATCCAAGCAATTTATATAATAATTCTACCGATAGCGAAACGAAGATTTGATAATTTAGATATAAAAATGAAAGAGAATAATTGACTTTTTAATAGATACTAGGTGGTGGATCGTTCTCTGTAATTTTAGTTTTTTCTCTTTTTTTCATCCTCCAATTTTTGCGCCCTTAAATCTTTTGCTCCCTAGGCATGTGCCTAAGCGGAAAAGCGGGTCGGTTCAACAGTTGTTTCAACAGGTAAAACAGCAGTAATTATATCACATAATATTTGGACATCATCATGAGATAAATCTAGTGATTTATCTGTATTTTTTATGTCTATTAATGCTTTTTGTATGAAATATTTCAGTACATAAAAATGTTCCACCATATTGAGTTTTGAAATATAATTCAAATAAAAATTAAATCCCAGTATTAGTTAACTTAATGCCGGCATTTGAAGAACCACCAGGAACCCGGGGATGCAAACCCTATTCTAAACTTGACTTTGCTTATCTTTTTATTTACTATTTATTACTGCATCAGGAAAACTGACATTATTTGATAATTTTAATTGAATTATAATGATTTACTTAAATTAAATAAATTAATTCCATTGGATAAAATGTTTTCTTTAAAAAGTTTAATCAAAAATGTTCTCTTATTTCTTAAGTTAAATAATTTTTTTATTTAGTTTCAAAAGCATATAATCTGCAGAGATTTTGAAGAATCAAGATAATCGAGATTACTGCCTTATTTTTACTAATTACTATTTTTGATTGAGTACAAATTGATTCAGTTATTGAATTCAAATGAGAATCAGTATTGCCTTATTTGAAATATAAGATCCAGTTGCATAAGCTGTTAGAAATACAGTGGGATTTGAAGAATCAAATCTTTCAAGCCAGTCCGCTATTAATTTACGGCATTTAATTGAAGAAGAAACTGTGACAAAATCTATTCCTGAATAGTTACTTATATTATTGTGTAAATATTGCAGGGTAAACCACTTAGATCTGTGAGACAGTCTCCCATACGAGAAATAAGAGCTATATATATCTATATATATAAAGGAGAAAAGCGACTCAACTCACTGACTGACTGACTGACTAATCACGAAATCTCTGGAACTATTCAACCTACAGACTTGAAATTTGGTAGACATGTTCCTTTGATAGAGTAGACATCAGCTAAGAAAGAATTTTCCGAAATTCGAAACGCAAGGGGCGTTACGGGGGGTTAAGGGCTTTAATAATAATTGTTTCCATGTTTAAACTACTTGATGTACAATCTTGAAATTGGGTAAGCGGATTCCTTTCAGAGAGTAGAGATCCGCTACAAAATGAGTTTGCTGAAAATCGACCCCCAAGTGGCGTTGCAGGGGCATAGGGGGCGTTATAGGTAATTATTTTCATTTTTAAACTATTTGACGCACTGTCTTTAAATTTGATATATAGATTCCTTTCGTAGAATAATGATCAGTTACAAAACGGGTTTTGTGAAAACAGACTTCTAAGTGGCGTTGCGGGGGATTAAGGGGCGTAATAGATAAATATATCCGTTTTTAAACTACTTCACCTACCTGCTTGAAAATTGGTAGGTCAGTTTCATTCCTGGAGTAAATATCCGCTACAAAATGGGTTTTGGGAAAATTGACCCCCAAGGGGTGTTGCGGGGGCGGGGGGTTTAAGGGGCGTTATAAATTCCTATTTTTAAGTTAGTAGACGTATAGTCTTGAAACTTAGTAAGCAGATTCCTCTCATAGGGTAGAGATACGCTAAAAATGGGTTTCGTGAAAATTGCCCCCAAGTGGCGTTGAGGGGACTTAAGGGGGCGTTATAGATAATTATTTCCATTTTTAAACTATTAGACGCACAGTCTTTATATTTGATAAAGAGATTTCTTTCATAGAGTAGAGATCAGCTATAAGAAGGTTTTGTGAAAACAGACCTCTAAGTGGCGTTGCAGGGGAATAAGTGGCGTAAGAGATAAATATTTTCGTTTTTAAACTATTTGACCTACCTGCTTGAAAATTGGTAGGAATGTTTCTTTCATGGAGTAAATATCCGCTACAAAACGGATTTGGAGAAAATTGACCCCCAAGGGGTGATGCGGGGGGTTAAGGGCAAATATAAATAATTATTTCTTTTTTTAAACTATTAGACTCACAGTCTTGAAATTTGGTTAGCAGAATCCTCTCATAGGATAGAAATACACTGCAAAATGTGTTTTGTGAAATCGACCCCTAGGTGGTGTTGCGGGGGTTCAAGGGGCGTTATTGATAATTTTTTTGCATTTTTAATTAATTGGACGCACAGTCTTCAAATTTTGCCAAGCAGATTCCTTTCATAGAGTGCAATTCCCCTACAAAATGGGTTTTGTGAAAACAGACCCAGAAGTGGCGTTATAGACAATTATCCCCATTTTTAAACTGTTCGACGTACAGTCTTGAAATTTGATAAGCAGATTCCTTTCGTAAAGTAGAGAACCGCTACAAAATGGGTTTCGCGAATATCAACTACCAAGTTTAATTTCGGAAGATTAAGAGGCGTAATCGATAAATATTTCCATTTTTAAACTACTTGATCATCCTGCTTGAAAATTGGTAGGCATGTTCCTTTCATGAAATAGAGTTCCTCTAACAAAGAGTAAAATGAAAATTGCCCCCCAAAGATGTTTGAGATGAGAAAGATGTTTGATGAAAGAGTTACAGAAAAAAATTCCTGTTTTTAATTGTTAGACCCATATACTTGAAATTTGTTAAGCATGTTTCTTTTGTTGAATAGGGATCCACTAAGAATAAATTTTAAGCAAATCAAGTTCTGGGGGGTTGCAGGGGGTTACTGGGACGTATTGACAAAAAAATTACTTTTTTCGAGCTACAAGGACTATAATAATGAAATTTGGTTTGCATTTTTCTTTTGTTGAATTGAAATCCGCTAAGAGCGGTAATTTTGGAAAACGGCTCTCAACGGGATTACGGGGATATTTATAGTAAAACTTTTGCTTTTTTCTGTTAGTTTAGACTTGCAATTTGGCTTGCATGTTCAATTTACGGAGTAGAGATCCACCGAAAATTGGTTTTGCGGGAATCCACTTGGTTTTTGAGTTACGAAAAAGCAAACATCATTCTATGCTTCAATTTTAGAGATTTTTAGAAAATACAAATTAGATGAGTTCTGCCCTTTTTTTTTATCAACAGGTGACAGTTACAGGTATAAGTATATTTTTCAATTCAATCGAATTCTTAATGCTAGGACTTAGATATCAATAATTTATACACATATATAAGCAGTAAAAATTTATAAAACATCATGAAATACCTAGCGAAGCGGGCGGGTAACAGCTAGTATATATATATATATATGTTGTATACGCTCAGGCGACACCAGCGCCACTCTCTTTAACCCCCGGATGTAAGCGGGAGAAGTAGCAGACTTACCTTTTCCTCGCAGCGCGCGCCTAGTCAGGTTTAACAACCTGTAGATGTCATTAAATCTCCTTAAACATAAACTTCTCTTTCATTCAACATACCCCTAGACACCACCCTCTCTGTTACATGGGGGGGGGGCTCTAATGGTTTTTGAACCCGTATTAAAATCAAAAGTCGCCCAAAACAAACTGCGCTCATCGAAATCGCCCAACACAATGGCGATTGCTTGACCAGCGAATTCCTCAGACGCCTACTAAGAGCCAATTTTCCGCTCTGAGACGTATACTACCGTCTCCTTTGCCAAGCCAAACCAAAGCTTGAGACTCAACCAAAAAGTCTCTTTGGCATCGTCCAAAAATGTTCCAGTAGAACAAAAAGGCCAATATCCCCGCCTATTCATCGCATTGAATGCTAACGCCATCTGCTTCGTATCTATAATCATCACCGTGAAAAGTGAACAGTGGTGAACTCATTCCAAACGGATAGCTTTTTATATGCGAAGTCTATCTGCAGTCTACAAACACTCCGATATCGTCAAATCAGGTATGATAAAACCTTTTTTACTCAGCATCTATCGTAATACTAAGAAAGAAGATCTAATAACTGCCGCGAAAGAACTAGGTGTTACTGTCCCAGAAAATGCTATACTTGTGTGTTTAAAAGCACTAATCGAACAAACTGACACTTTCAAAAACGAACCTGAATTCGTTAAGGATATGCTTAATTTACTCATAGATGAACGAAAAGAAACAGAACTAGAAAAAAGAGAAGCCGAGCAAACGGCCAAAAAAATCCTTCAACTTAAAAAAGAAATTGAACTCGCGAAAATAAACTCCGCTATAAATTCTAATAACACAAACAATACTACTGCAACATTCGAAACACCGTCAACTAACCTTTTAGAAAGTCTCATTAAATCCGTTAAGACCCTTAGTATGCCAGTTCCTTGTAAACCTGAAAATTATAGTTTATTTTTTCATTCACTTGAACGTGCGTTTACAACCAAAAATGTTCCACAGGAATTAAAATCAGAGATCATAATTAATATTCTCGTTGAAAAAGTTAACAGTATTTTATTTTATACCCCCTGAAACGAACTCCAAGATTACGAGAAAGTTAAGCACATTATTTTACGAGAATTCCAACCAACCCCACAAGAATGCTTAGTTAATTTCCGTAGGGCTCAACGATTGCCAAACGAATCGCACGTACAGTTTTCTTCACGATTAACAAGTTCTTTTGAATATTATTGTAAACTTCGTAATGGGAATGATTTTAAAACTTTGTGTGAATAAATGATACCCAACAAATTATTTTCCTTCCTCGATCGAGAAACGCAACAACATATCGCGATACGCCAAAACGAATCTTGGTTTAAGCCTACTGAATTGGCTAGGGAATGCGATGTTTTCTTCGTAGCAAAGCGAAAGTCGTATTCCGACAGCAAACAAAAATACAATCCGTCACAGGGCTTTAATCGCTACTACTCGCGTGATAAAAATTTCACAAATTGTTCACGAAATACTACAGCAAATAACCCGCATAGTGTTTCTCACAGAAACGAAACTCGTTTCAATTCTAGACCTAATTCAAATCACGGTCCTGTTTGTAAAGTCGAAGGTAAAATGTTTAATGAATCCTTACATGAATTGCAATACGAAAATATTTTTGTTAATGATAAAATCGTGAAAACTTTAATCGATTCGAGAGCGAATATTATGTGTTGAAATCCTCCCTCATTCCACCCGAAACAAAATCTTTAGGAACTGTTCAATTAACCTGTGCTTTCGGGAATGAAATTCAAGCTGAACTTGCAAAAATTGAATTAGCTCTTCCAAGTTTTCGTGAAAACCCGATAATAGTAACTGCAGCTGTCTGTAATAAATTGTATTGTGATTTAATAGTTCCGCCTAATATTTTTGATGATTTAAATAAAGCAGAAAAAGAAAATGCATGGATTTCAGAAAAAAATCCTACTTCCTCTCATTCTAAGAACATTCTTTCGCATAAAAATAAAAATTATTGACAAAATACTTTCACTTTAGAACCAGTCAGCAAAACTAAGTCGAGCTTTAAAAACTGCATATATAATGAAATAGAGAAATGCATTCTTTTGCACCACCAACTATCCCAAATCATTCCGGCGAAGGTTCAAGGCCCAAATGGCTCAACCCAATTTCAAAACATTGACAGCGCCAGTAACGTAGGAAACCCAATGTATAAAAATGAATCGTTAAACTTTCCAAAACAGAAATTATTCGATGAAAAAGAAAATAAGAAATATGAACTGACGTCACAGACCAGATCCGATCAAACACATGTAACTGATTTTCAGCGCGAGGTTAACATAAACAAATCTTTTTCTGAATTGAAAATTAGCGATTGTAGTTCTTTACCGGTTAGTAATAAAAACGAATCTCCCTCTTTGCTTTTTCAAAATGAGGATTGTTATTTATCAAATTTAATTGTAATTTATCCTCAAGTAGATTTGTTGCATATTTTGAATGTTGATACGCGTCGCGAAGTTGAAAACCTTATCCAATCTTACAAACCAAATAAAATTAAAGATACAAACTTACAAATGTAAATTATCCTTTCTGATAACACACCTATCGCGTTACGTCCTAGAAGATAAAGTCAAGCGGAAAAAATTATCGTCGAAAACCAAATTGACCAATGGCTGTCTGATGGAATAATTTCTCCAAGTTCATCTAACTTTGCCGCACCTTTAGTTCTTGTCAAGAAAAAAGACCAGTCAACAAGACTCTGTGTTGATTTTCGTGCTCTTAATTCTAAAACAATTAAACAAAGTTTCCACTACCCCTCATTGAAGACAATTTTGATCAACTGCATGGAGCGATACTCTTTTCAAATTTGGACTTAAAAAACAATTTTTTTAACATCAAAATTGATCCTGATAGCCGTAAATACACCAGATTCATAACACATAATGGACAATACCAATTTAATAGAGTTCCTTTTGGCTTGTGTAACTCTCCCTCACTATTTCAAAAATACATTCAAATTGTGTTTAAAGATCTCTTAAAAGACAACAGTCATTGTATACATGGACGACATTTTAATTCTGGTAAATTCTGAATGAGAAGGGATTTCAAAGCTTAAAAACGTATTTAATGTTGCTGCTACTTATGGTTTAGAGTTTAACTTTAAAAAATGTAATTTTCTCAAGCGGAAATTAACTTTCTTGGCCATATTATTGAAGAAGGTACTATTTGTCCTTCAACAGCTAAAACAAATGCAGTCATGAATTTCCAAACACCTAAAAACACTCGGCATGTCCAATCATTTTTAGGACTAACTGGCTATTTTAGAAAATTTATTAAGGACTATGCATCAATCGCATGACCTTTAAGCGATCTTTTACGACACAAAGTTCCATTCACCTTTGGTCCTATACAAAAACAAGCTTTTCTCTCTTTGAAACAAATTTTGTCTCAGGAATCTGTATTGCATCTGTATCAGCAAAACGCTCCATTACAAATACACTGCGATGCCAGTGCGAAAGGGTTTGGCGCTATACTTCTACAAATGGACTCAAATCAGAACTTTCATCCAATACACTATGAGTTGTAAAACTTCTCCTCAAGAAGAGAAATACTCCAGCAACGAGCTAGAGGTCTTAGCGATAGTTACAGCATTAAAAAAATTTCGACACTACCTCGTCGGCACAAAATTTCAAATAATCACAGATTGCCAAGCATTTCAAAAAACTATGTCAAAGAAAGATTTACCACCTAGAATAGCACGATGGGCTCTCTTCTTAGAAGACTTCGATTACGAAATACTTCACAGGCCAGGTAAACAAATGCAACATGTGGACGCGCTCAGTCGTTATCCAGTCATGCTCATACAATACAACGAGCCAACACAAAAAATTAAAAAAGCACAAATAAATCATGAGTTTACATCCAGTATCAAACAACTGTTACGATCATCTTCAGCCTCTGATTATACATTAAAAAACGATGTGCTGTACAAAATTGTCAACGATCAAGAACTTCTAGTCGTTCCACTTGAAATGCAAAAACAAATCGTACAGCTTAAACATTCTAAAGGACATTTCGGCATCAACAAAACTGAAAATTTATTCAAACAAAAATTCTTTTTCCCAAATATGCGTAAGACTGTAGAAAATGTTGTTGCAAATTGTATTACTTGCATTCTTTCATCCAAAAAATTTGGCAAACGAGAAGGATTTCTACATCCCATACCAAAAGGTGATATTCCACTCGATACCTACCATATTAACTTTTTGGGTCCATCCCAAGTACCAACAAAAATTACAAATATATCTTTACTGTCATCGACGCTTTCACCAAATTTCTGTGGATTTATCCTGTAAAGTCTCCTTCAGCTCACGATGCTTTAGACCAATTAAAATTACATCAAGTAACTTTTGGAAGTCCCAGACGAATAATTTCCGACAAAGGAACAGCATTCACTTCTACAGAATTTCAGAAATTTTGTCAGGATGAAGATATCGAGTTAATTTCAATCACAACAAGTGTACCGCGTAGGAACGGTCAGGTAGAAAAAATTCATGCAACGTTAATACCAGTCCTAACAAAGCTTTTACTTGAAGATCCCAACAAATGGTATAAACACATATCATCAGTTCACCGAATAATTAACAGCACTGTATCCATAGCCACCAAATATACACCATTTGAACTTTTAACAGGCGTCAAAATGAAAAATAAAGATGACATCAAAATCAAAGCCATTCTCGAGGAAGAAAATTTCCAATTATCTTTACAGAATAAACAACAAATGAGAGTAGATGCCAAATCCAATATTCTGAAATTACAAGAACAAAGTAGACTACACTACAATAAACATCGCAAAGAAGCAAGAAAATACAAATAAGGTGACATAATTGCAATCAAGAAAACCCAGCTTTGAGTAGGTTTGAAATTGCGAGCAAAATATTTTGGCCCATATGAAGTCGTGAAAGTTCGTCCAAACGACAGGTACGATGTAAAGAAAATAGGAACACAAGAAGGCCCGAATTTGACATCCACATCTGCTGATCTGATGAAACCATGGGATAATCCCTAAGACTTTTCTTTCCAGAACTAATAACTTTATTTTTTTCTTTGTACTCAAGAAAATTTGAACTTTAAAATTTTGTTTAATCTTTTTTTCTTTTCAGTTGTTAATGTTTGTATAATTTTTACTTGCATATATTTTCCAGCCTGGTCGGGGACCGACCACATCAGGATGGACGTTGTATACGATCAGGTGACACCAGAGACACTCTCTGTCACCCCGGATGTAAGCGGGAGAAGTAGCAGACTTACCTTTTCCCAGCAGCGTGTGCCTAGTCAGGTTTAACAACCTGTAGATGTCATTAAATCTCCTTAAACATAAACGTTTCTTTCATTCAACATACTCATAGACACCACCCTCTCAGTTACACACACACACACATATATATATATATATATATATATATATATAGGGCTTATAATTGCACACAAAAAAACTCTACGTACATATTTCATTAGAAAATATAAATTTTCTAAAAATTAAATTCTCTAAGAAAATTTTGATGAGAAAAAAATTTTAAGATATAATTCAGACAAAAATTAAATCCCGGGATTTCGGAATTGGAAGAAACACCGGAATAGAGGGGTTTTGGGATCCCGGGGCTGCAAACCCTAACATTTACATTTACAGTTAATACGCATAAGTATAGATGCCATGAATTAATCCAAAAATAATCTCTGAAGGCATGACACCCCATTCCTCTTGGTCATCACTGGTACAGCTAATTCCCTGGTGGTTCTTTCCTTCAATGCAGAAGGCTGGAACAAACTATTCTAACTCATTTGAGGAGTGGTCACCTCCGAACTTTGACTTTTAAGGATGAAAACATAGTTCTTCCGACTTGTGTTAAGTGTTCTGCCTGCCAGACATCTCCAGAACACATTTTTGACTGCATGGAGCTTACAAAACAAAGTCTTTATGAAGACTTTTTAAGAGTGAGTAAAATTATGGACTTGGTGTAGCTTTTCAAGACATGGAGATGAGCAACAACAACACAACACCTTTATCTGAGGTGTTCAAACTTTTCACCATCAGCTGCATGCCCATTTGGATTCTCGTTTGTTTGTCACATAGCTCACATTGGAGCATAGAGCGTGATACATTGGCACTAGTGTCCGTAAGGTGTCCTTTAAGGCCCTACAATTATTATTTTACGGAGTTTTCCTATCTACCTGCTTTTTCAAGTACCCCCCACAAGAAAAAGTCCGGTGGAATAAGATCAGCGAACGGGAAGACCAATCTTCGATACCGCCATTCACAGCACTTACCCGAATTCCTTCACGAGGAATTGCTTCACTGGAAATGTCTTCTGAAAACTATACTATAAATTTCTGTTGAAACTATAGATTCATGAGATTAAACAACGATTGGTTTTCCACAAAATCGGGTATTACGTTCTGTAACAATTGTAAATATCGTACACCTTTTAACGTGCAATCGTAAAATTTTGGACCAATCACCTTTGTTCGGAGATGCGCACTTAAGAAAAAATTATTTAAGGATTAGAATGTATTGAAATTTTTAAATATATGTATTAAACAGCGTAAGAAGCGAATTATTTGCATCCATTCTCAGCGTTACAGTAGGGTCTTAAGTAGTAGGGTTACTACTTAGTAAAATTACAGTAGTGTCTGAATTTTTGAAAAATGATCGATTTTGACTTTTTTATATTTTTGAAAAGTTCAAACATTTCTGCTTAAAATGATATATGATATATGGAAATACAATAATTAGAAGTATTTTTATTTATTTTTTAAAGGGAAGCCACACTTTCCTTGACGCGTGACAGGTGCTCCTCTAGGAGCACCTATCTTTCATCATGCTTAACTTTTCGATGACAACGTGATTTGTTTTGTCTACAATTAGTATAACCTTTGTTTTACACATAAATAAAACGATTTTTCTTTGAAGAAAGGAAAATACAAGTCAGCACAGTTATTTTTTTCCGTTTGGTTTGTTGTAAAATGGGATTATTCTTGCTTGGACTTGCTAATTGTGAATTCTAATTTATTTATCCAGATTTTTTTCTGTTTAATCCACGTTTTACATTAAATTATTTATCAGTATTTTATTAACGACAAAATTGTGGGGAGATCTAAAAAAATATTTTAAAAACTCAAAAATGTCGGCTTTTAAAAAATGATTGCTCAAAATGTTCCAGCTATTACATCAGACAGCACAAAAACTGTTAATCAAAGTGCTTCAAAGCGAAAATTTGTTTCAAACAACAGTTTATATGAAGATATGGAAGGAAGTAATGAAAAAAAATGTTTTAATAGAATTAAATTTATTGAATAAAGCTTTATTGAATTTTGCTATTTGTAAAAACTGTGGCCATTTTATCTCATTGGAGGTTTCTAAAAGAGTTGGAATTGTGTATTACATGGAACTTTGTTGTAGTTTTTGCGCAAAAAACCATAGTTTCCATACGTCAACTAAATTGAAGAATAAAACTAAACTTTTCCACTCAAATATCAGAACAGTATTTGCTTTCAGATCTATTGGAAGAAGTCGTTCAGCTGCAGAAACATTTTGTGGACTTATGAATTTGCCATCTCCACCTAAAAAATTCCGTACTTTTACAGAATTGTTGTTCGACTCTTCTAAATTAACCTGCGAAAAATCTGTGAGAAATTCTGTTGAGGAGGCAACACGAATAGAAGGTAGATGAGACATTGCTGTTGCCTTAGATGGTTCATGGCAGAAAAAAGGATACCAGTCCCTCAATGGTATTGTTACAGCTACGAGTGTTGATACTGGAAAAGTTATTGACTTTGAAGTGTTTTCGAAACATTGTCGGTGCGAAACTGCATTTAATTCTGTTCATGAACCATCATGTATTGCCAACTATAGTGGAACAAGTGGAGGCATGGAAGTGAAAGGTGTAACGGCGATATTTGAAAGATCCGAAGCTCATTATGGCATTCGTTACACAAAATATTTGGGCGATGGAGATTCAAGAGTTTTTTCATCAATACTTGCCCTAAATCCTTATGACACTCTAGTGGAAAAATTAGAGTGCATTGGGCATATCCAAAAGTGTTTGGGTACCCGTCTTTTATAATCTCAAAAGAAAAAAACAGAGGGAAACAATAAAGTGATGGAAGAAGCCTAAGTGGACGCAACCGACTCACCGATATTTTAATTTCGAAAATTCAGAGGTATTATGGTATATCCATTAGAAACAATATCAATGATTTACACAACATGAAAACTGCTGTTTGGATTGTTTACTTCCATCTTTTGTCTACAAATGAGAGCCTCAACATGGATTGTGTTCCTTGGGCACAAATTCATGGTGCAAGTTTCAGGAAGCAAAAGTTGAATTTAATGAAAAGCATTATGATCATAAAAAAACATACTCATGTGCACTCTTCCCTCATGAATGAAATGAAGCCAGTTTTTAGAGATTTATCTGACCCTAGATTATTAAAAAATGTCTACATGGAAAGACTCAAAACCCCAATGAACCAGTTAATAATACCATATGGTCAGTCATTCCACAATCTACGTTTGTAGAGTTAAAAACTCTAAAATTAGGGATAAACATGACAACTGCACAATTCAATATGGGTCATGTAGCCAAAATAATCATTTTAAAACATTGTGGTATTGAACCAGGTTTAAATTGTGTGTCCTGCTTTAAAAAATTAGATGCACGTAGGATTCGTGTAGCCCAACGAAAGCATCTTGAGATACAAAAAAAAAAAAAAAAAAAAGCTAGATTGCTAAAAATAATGAAAAAGAGAAAATTAGAAGAGTCTTTTGTAGAAGCAGAGGGCAAAGAAAATGTTCCATATGCTTCTGGAAAGTATTAAAAAAGGTAAATCGTCAAAAATTACAAATTTTTACTTTAAAGCCTGTTTTCTCAAAATGCAATATTTTCCCCTTTATGTACCTTTCTCTCAGAAACTAATTAATGTAGGGTCCTCAAATTCTCAGTTAGTTTATTTTTAATATGTTTACACATTTACATGGAGGGGATAAGATATATCTAGCAAACTTTTTTAGATAACGTCTTTTTAATACTAAATTTTAGGGGGGGGGGGAATTGGACAATTTTTTAAAAATTCATAATTATTTTAATTTTTAGTAAAAAGACAAAACCTTCCACTTAAGTCTTATTGATAGTACATATAACCTACTGTAAAAATTTCATCTATGAGAAGCAAGTAGTTTCTGAGAAAAAGGTGCATAAACTTACGTAATTTAGCATGGACTCCTATTGGAAGTGCCGGACCCTCTTAAACAAACTTTGGCGCATAGTTCGCATTCTCAGACAAGAGATAATAACCCAAGTGCTCTAGTAACCATGTGGAAACCACCTTCATATAGTAGTTTAGCTACTATAGAATATATTTCAACACTAATTATTTGTTTTGATCTAATGTAGAGTATGTTCCGTATTCAACTCATCTCATTCCATTAATTATTTATCTTTGTTAAAATCTAATGAGTTGCTACTATAAGGAATAACTTTTAATAGGATTGTACACTGGTAACTCGAATTTTTTATTCACGTTGAATATGTCAATCAATAGTTTGGATTCTACCTCTGAAATTGCAAGAATTTCGGTGAAAGTACCGCCGGTGGCATGGTAACCCAGCAATATGGTTTGGCAATCTCAGTTCATTGATGGTGGAATTGGAATAACTCTCTCAATACAACACAAAATATGACACGATCGTTAGATCTGTTGAGTCAGATATCCTTTCTCAGGTCAGTGATATTATTTCTCCGCCTGTTGAACGGCTTATGAAACTTTGAAAGCCAGATTAATAGAAGTATTTAGTGATTCTGAAGAGAGTAAATTTATAAAACTCTCGCAAGAGAGATGTTTACCTTGGCGATCAACACCCTTCGGCGTTACTACGGCGAATGCAAGATTTGACGGTTTAGCACGTTGGCGACGTGTTGTTAAAATCATTATGGCCTTAACGCGTCTACCCATTCAAATAAATCCCCACACATTTTACCACTTCCGAAGACTTGAGTAAACTAGTAATAATGGCTGATAAAATGGTGGACGTTACCTCACTTGGAGAGTTACATTGTTTCGAATTGCATTCAAGAACGAAACTCACCGATAGCGATGATCTTAAAAAACAAATTTCTGAACTGAGCTAAAAGGTCAATAAACTTACCATACTATGCTAGCGCGGCAGATCTCGTTCACGGCGTAGAAACAATTATGTTAACCCTTCCACTCTCAATACGATGAGTTGCTATCACGCCAAATTCGGCAAAAAGGCGACGAAATTAGTACGCTTGTGTTGTTACCAATATGGCTGTGACACTACTTAAATACCAAAAATTCTGATTTGTAAATTTTTATTTTATTTTCTAGTAATTTCTCCTGTTATATTTTTGATCAGAAATCTCAATAATATGAATTTTAAAAATTATTAAATCTTTTTCTATTCATATTCAACATAATTTTTTCATTAAATTTAATGTTTTAACAAATTGGTTTTTTGGTTTGGGAACTAAATATGGTCATTCAGTTATCTTTTTAACACACTTACTTTGAAATTGTTTCAAACTCTAACAGAATCTTTTACTTTGAATTTTCTGATTACTTTTTAACTATAATTCTTGTGTTGTTGTTGTTTCTAATGCCACCTGTACATAACTTTTGTGTGTGTTTATAAATTCTGTTCCTTTCTCTGTGAAGTTTATAGGGTTTCTTACTTTGCATGTTTTTTTAAAAAGATAATCACAATTAATAAATATGTAATTGGTATTGTTATATGACTTCTGTTTTAGCATATATCCATTAATCTAACTTTCCATGCATCATCTATGAATATATGTTGTTGTTTTTTTTTAAATTTCATAAATATAGGCTTTTATTTAGTATAGAGATATTGTAAAAATTCTTCTACACGTATAATTCAGGTAATTCCTTAATTCTACAATATCCTATTTTTCAAACATAGTTAACTTAAATAAAAAAAACAACTTTTTATCATATTTTACTTTGTTTTCTTTATTTATTACTTTATAACTTAAAAATGAGTCAGTATTAATCCTTAATATAAATTTTTACTTGGCATTAACTCCCCTTCTAAATTTCTTTTTAGTTTTAAGAATATAGATTTAACAAATCTGTCTTAAGCGAAGAATCTTCTGTATGATCTAATTGATTTATTGTATTATTATCCCACACCTCATTTCTCATTATGTCTGTTACTATTAAAGTTACAGAAATAGCCTTATAATCATCAATGTGAGTTTCATATTTTAATATTGATTAAAAATACATCAATCATAAATTGAAATATTTAGAAAAAATAGTTGAATGTATTGCACTTGATAATAGAATTTTTATATGTTAATGTTGTAAATATTAAAGAAAACTTTTGAATCATAAACTCCAACTTTAATGTACTAGCTATTAATTTTCCTATAACTAGATTTAAAATTATTAAAAGGATTTTAAGTATGGGCAAAAGTATGGACCATGTAAGAATTTAAGATTTGAAAATGAATTATATCCATGAACACAAAAAATAAAACATGTTGGCTATATTTTACCAGAATTTAAAAATATTTTTATTAATTGTAATTTTATATAACAAAGAAAGCAGTAGTATGTTTTAAAAATTTATTCATTTTAATCTCCCAGGGTGTTTGATAATAGTAAATGATTATACTTATGGCGTTAGACTATACGATTCATGGCATTGGAAATGCAGCAAAGGGAAGAATCTTGGCACACATAGACAGTAACGAACAAGTGATGTTTATTTCAAAAGGCCTTACTAATTATAAAGGAAAGGATGGCATTCCATCTTGGTTTCAAGAAATATTTAATTAAATTAGAACAAATCATAATGTAAGTTTGAAAGAGATTGATTATGCATTTGATACATTTCACAATCTTTCATTCCATTTAGGTTTAAGATTTTTATTCTATAATAATGTAGAGTTGATTTGCCTTTTAAAATGATTGATTTGAGCTGGCATCTAAAAATGTAAGAATGAATATTATGTTTTCTATCTCTCATTAATTTTATTAACCATCAAATTTTAAACTGCTTTTTCTCGGATATTTGTTTTTTATGACAATTATGCACTCTAAAATGCTAAGGTTTTTTTTTTTTTTTTTGAGATTTATATAAAGGTGTTAAATTTTTTTGGCTTTCTTGAATATGGAATTAGAGGAACAATTACTTTTAAAAAAAAAATCCATTACATTGGATTCATCTTTTTTCTCCTCTTTTTTTATATAAGTATCCACATGTAACGAATCCCATAACACAATTGTCAAAAATAGATCTGAAAGTTGAGGTAAAAAATTGTATTAAAATATTAAAACTTGTAGAAGTAGTAAGTATTTTTGAAAAATAAGTTTTTGTTTTAGAATGGTGTCTCCCCCCCCCCCTCCATAGGAAATGTATTATGTGTGTTCAAATATGGTACATATAATATAAACTACGTTATTGTCTTAATTAATGTGTAAAATTATTGTCTGATTCAGTATGTTACTGCAGCTGTTCTGTATGTGCTTAATTTAACTCATAATGTTAATTCAGACATAAAAGTCAAAGCTCTGGAATTGCTTAAAATTTTTTTTCTACTAATCTAATGTTGAATAAGTTTGAATTGATATTCATGTCATCTGAGTATTTGTATTCTGTTTTTTGAAAATGATTTGTTTTATTTGAAATGTTTGGTTTTAAGCATGATTACTTCTTACAATTTAACAATTTCCCAAATAGTGATTCAAATGGTTGGTTTTCCTTCTTTCAAAATAAATTAATCTATTAATTATGTTTTTTCCATCCTCTGTCTTTCTTATAAAATCTGTGTAGGTTCCAATCCCAAACACTTTACAACAATAAAAAAAAAGTCTTCAGAAGCAGTTGCAATTCTGTAATTTGTATTCTTCAGTCCTCAATAACTGATATATTAAAATTAACCCTTATGAATAAACAAAAAGTAAAATATAAAGTTGCTTTCAAGCTCACATTTCTGGAAAATGTTTTTGCATTCCTAATTGTTTCACTGATCAATAAGATTTGAAGATAAAAAATAAATCATTGGAACTATATATATAGTAAGATTTTGCTCGAATTCCTCTTAGGTCATCTTTCCCAGTAAAGTCATTTATTTTTATTTGAGTTATGTACAAGTTCACTACAGATAAATTCTAGAAGGAAATAATGAATGAAATTTACAAATCTTAAAATAACTTCAGAAGGAATTGATGGGAGACTTTGCATACTACACTAGAAATCTGAAGCAAACTATTTATCGAATTTCCAGATGGATTGTTCAAAAACAAACAACATTAGACTTAGACAGTAGCAAGGCACTTATTCATATTTGAATATTTCTGTTTTATTTTTTTTCAGATGTGAAGATAATTTAAAGATATTTTTCTGTTAACAGTATCACACACAGAAAGTGTGATTGGTAATGTAATTGTTTAGGTAGGATTAAAAAATATTTTTAATATGTTATGAAACACTAAACAGGGAATAGCTCACACACACTGGAGCAATTGTACAGAGATGACTTTTTTTTGTGTTCTACTTTTTTTAATATGTATTAATGATTAACCATTCTCTGTCTGTTTTTGCCTTCGAATTTTATACTAAAATAATGGAAATGAAACCAGTTATTAAATACTTTAAAAATGTATAGGATAGCTCTCTAAAATGTGATATTCTTTTATTAATACCAATTTTTTGCATGATTTTGAAATACAGTCAAAAAACGTGTGTCTCGTTCTACGACAACTCATTGAGACTTAATACATGATTTAGTGTTGCTGATTCTAATCATTATTGATAAGTGCTGATCCCAGTTACCAAGTGGCAAATGAACTTGGTACTCCTGCAGTCATTTAGATATCAAGGAAACAGGTTCCAGATCCTAGGTTTCTGCACATAAAACATCATAAAAGAATACAGAGTAAAACCTTACCTAAAAAGTTATTTTTTTCTAATTTTTCAAGACTGATTACTTTTGTTATAACTATTTTTACCTGAAAATAAGGATAATAGGTTTTGTATGGTTTATTGCTTCCAAAAAAGTGCTTTGTACTACTGTGTTCTGTTAAAAATCTTTCTTTTTCAGATTTCTGCTAATGAAACAGAAGACATTTTCATGTGATTATTGCAAAAGCTCCTTTCTCTTCCTAAACATATCATTTGCCCTGTACAAAGTAGAAGAAAAGACTTGTTGAAATTTTCAAGAATACATCTGGAAATGGTAATTTTTTTCTACTTAAGTGAATTTTTACCATAAATAAGCCTCGTGTTTGTGAAATTTTCAAATTGGCTTTCCCTACCAGTTTTATATTAGAATGAGCATATATATATATTGAAGTGGAGAAAAGAACTTTTCTTGCAAGAGTTAATGCAGTATGTGCCAACAAATACTAACATAAATAAGCCTCAAGTTTCTCAACTCTCCAAGAAGTCTTTTTTTTTCTACAATATTAGTTTTAAAATTCATTTGCAAATCCTTACAAAAAAGAAGCCAAATATTTGCAAAACATTCAAAAAGTCATTTTCTGTTGTTAGTAATTTTAAAAGACATGCAAATTGATACCATGGAACAACTACATATTTGCAGTAATGCTTTCTCTGCCAGTAATGCTTTAAAAATGCATTTGCAAAATCATACCAAGGAAAAGCCATGTGTTTGCGAAATTCCCAAGAAGGCATTTTCTCAAAAGGCTCACTTAAAAGAGAATTTGCAAATTCATTCGAGAGAAAAGCTTCATGAATGTGAAATTTGCAAGAAGGCTTTCTCTACCAGTAGTACTTTAAAAAAGCATTGGCAAATTCATGCAAAGGAAAAACCATATGTTTGTGAAATTTGCAAGAAGGCATTTTCAGTCAGTAGTTATTTAAAAAAGCATTTGCAAATTCATATCAAGGAAAAGCCATATATTTGTGAAATTTGCGAGAAGGCTTTCTCTTTCAGTTATGATCTGAAAAAGCATTTACGAATTCATTCAGAAGAGAAGCCATATGTTTGTGAGCATTGCAGTAAGGCTTTTTCTTTATGTAATAATTTGACAAAGCATTTGCGAATTCATACAATGGAAAAGCCATATGTTTGTGAAGTTTGTAAGAAGGCATTTTCTCGAAATGAGCACTTAAAACAGCATTTGAAAATTCATACGAAGGAAAAACCATATGTTTGTGAAATTTGTAGAAAGGCATTTTCTAGGAATTATAGCTTTAAAGAACATTTGCGAGTTCACACTGGGGAGAAACCTCATAAATGCGAAGTTTGCAAGAAGACTTTCTCTACCAGTAGTGATTTAAAAAAGCATTTGCGAATTCATACCAAGGAAAAGCCATATGTTTGTGAAATTTGCTGGAAGGCATTTTCTCAAAATGCTCACTTGAATAAACATTTGCGAGTTCACACCAGAGAGAAACCTCATGAATGTGAAATTTGCAAGAAGGCCTTTTCCACTATTGGTAATTTAATAAAGCATTTGCGAATTCATATAAGTGAAAAATCACATGTTTGTGAACTTTGCAGTAAAGCTTTTTCCACCAGTGGTAATTTGAAAAGTCATCTGCGAATTCATACCAGTGAGAAGCCATATGCTTGTGATATTTGCAAGAAGGCTTTCTCTGACCATGGTTGTCTAAAAAGACATTTGCAAATTCATACTAAGGAAAAGCCATATACTTGTGACATTTGCAGGAAAGCATTTTCTCGAAATGGTCACTTAAAAGTACATTTAAAAATTCACACTAAAGAAGAGGAACGTCTTAAGGTATGGGCCGACTGGGCCCATGCCCAGGGCCTCACTCTTGATGGGGGCCTCATTTCATTCTCGACTCTATCTTAATAGGATCGTGAACCATATAACTTTAATTGTCAAATATTATTCCTGTACATATTCTTTAAAAAACAGGAAATTTCAAACTGCATATCAACTGGCAAATGTGGTAAGACTATTATTATGTGGTGACCATTTTCTATGTCTAGGTCTAGGCTAATACCATAAACAATCATTCAACTCATTTAGTCAAAATAAAGCCATCGGTCATGCCAGTTTGTGCCTAGGTTTTTGAAATTGTGAGTCGTGCTCATTCGTTTATTTCAAATTACTGTTTGAATGAGTATTTGACAATGCATGTTATATACTGTCTACTTAAAAGATCTCAGGCAGGGCCTACTTTTGCATAGGGGCGCAGGGTCTCAAAAAATCTCAGGCCCTGGGACCTCAACAAGTCTTTAGATGTCCTTGATAAGGAGAAGCCATTTATCTATGAAATTTGTCTGAAAGATTTTTTAGACAGATATTTCAGACTTCTGTAGTACTTTTTTATGACATTAGCTAATTCATAGAATCAACACGTTAGAAATTGAGAAACCTCTACATTTGTAAAATTTGCAAGAAGGGCTTTTCGATTATATTGCTAGATGAAGTCTTATGTTTATGAAGTTGGCGAGGAAGCTTTATCTAGCATCAGTAGTTTGTAATATAATTAGTGAATTTACTTCAATGAAAAATAATGCACTTATGGAAATTGTAGGACCTTTTTTTATAATGATTACTTTACTGGACACTTTCACTTTAAAACTAAGGATATGACTCATGTTTGTGAAATTTGACGATTGTCTTCAAGTAATATTTTGAAAAAAATTTTGTGAATTCATGAAGGAAAAATCATATGGTTGGGAAATGGGCAGTAAAGTCTTCTCATTTAGTGGTAATTTAGAAACATATTTGCAAATTCATAGAAGAAAAAGCCTTCTGTGTGTGAAATTTGTTAAAAAAGACCTTTTTGGCATGGTTTAATTAAACATCTAAGTACAAACAGAAACGATATATCTGTGATATTTCCTTGAAAGTGTTTTCTCATGCAATCATTTAGAAAATCATATGCATAAAAAGTAGCAAAATAATGTACGCCAAATCTACAATGATGTCGTTTCAATTTTGTCATTAAAAGGCATAGACAAATTCGTCGATGTAAACTTCGTTTTGATTCTTAAAATGAAGTATTTTACACTTAATTATGTTATTCATTGGAATGTGCAGAAGAATATTTTTACTTTTTGTTCCTAATATCTGGGAAATTTTCTTTTTTTTATGAATTTTTGTTACCTTTGATGTAATTTTTAAATAAATTCCAAATTTAGCTAAATGCATATTGCTGTCTTTGCTTTTTGATTTTCTTGTATAATATTATTTATAAGAGTTCAATATTTATTTTCGATTAGAATACCTTTTAGCAGGCTTTAATATGATTATATTTGAGATAAATTTCTTAAAAATAAGGTATATTTTTTATTATATTTCAAAGGAAATATTTCATTTAAAAATATATTCCAGAAAAGGGGGAAATTATGTTTTTATAAAAGTAATAAAAGAATTTTGTATATTTTTATAGAAATATTCAATTTAAATATATTTTACAAAGATTTATAATGCTATTTAATTTTCACTATTATATGTAAATTAAAGATAATATGATCCAGGGGCATAGCTACCGCCATATCAAAATATGGTGCTCCAAGCTATATGCACCCCGTATTTTGATATGGTGGTAGCTACCCCCCTGGATCTGCCCCCAACATGTGTAGCTATAGTCCTACTAACAGGACTCCCATATATAAAGACTCCAAAGGAATCTTGATCATTGTTATGATTTTTGACCATGTTTTATTTATTTTTAAATAAAAAAAATTTTAAAAAAGGGATTTTTTTTATATAGTCATATATAAAGAGCTCCGTGTTCTTTATATTATATAGGTATTATCATGGAAAGTTTCAACTTTGTTTCTGTATCTAAAGGGTATTTTACGCATTAGTTCGTCAAGAGTCTTACAGTAATGATTTGCAATTGCTATATGCGGTTCAACAGATAGCATTGGGCAAGAAATATTAAAAAATTTTGGCTTACAAAATGTAAAAAGATAATTCATAATGCATTAACAAAAAACAGCTACAAACCTATAAAAAATGACTGTACTTTCTGATCAGTACAGTTCTGCCAACCATATATACTGTACTTAATCATTTTCAATAGCTGTTTCAGATTATGATATATCTCCTTCATGCTCGCTGCACGTGCAACAAGTACGAGAGAGAGAATGGAATCTCTTTTAACAAAACAGTCTTGAGATTCATTAAATCAATATGAAGCTTCTATAAACATATACAATTCATTGGGCTGATGTGCAATGCAGATTTCTTTTGGTTTTGCAACAGAACACTAGACTATTTTTCTAAGGAAAGATTTAAAGAGCAGGTTACGTGAGCGAAACAGTTATAGAAATATTTTTACAAGAAGATTCCACTGTTGCTTGAGGCCAGCATTTCCATTTTGACTTTGGACCGATCCATATTGTGAATAAGATAATTTATTTGAACTGAGGTAATTTTATGTGGAGAACATATTTCATCAATGAACAAGATGCCGTCATGCTTACTACCACCATATGCTGATGTTGATACTTGAGAAGAATTATGCATGACACATCGAGATCATTCTTGTCTGAAATGACAGAGAAATCTGTAGGAAGATCAGATAATGGGAGCTTTTTACCATTCAAAACCATGTAAAACAGATCACAAAGCAGATGTAATATTAAGTTATTTAATTATCCTCTTTCATGAAACTTCCAGAAACTGGTGGCACATTTCGTTAGGATGTGATTCTTATTAAACTGCATTATAATGGGATATACGTATACATAAGATATACTAGTTAAAGTACTAATAATAAAATATATAATATAATGTACTGCATTTTATTGGAGCACTCTTATGGTAAAGAAAACAGAAATATCTCTGTAATGAGAGCCAGTTAATTTTTTTCATTGTGGTATTCATGTTTTTCACATTAAATTAAGTTTGGATACTCTTATCTAAGAAGTAATTTCACTATTGTCCATTGTAGTTAGAAGAAATATGCACAGATTGAAAACAAATTATTGGCATTTGTTTTCTCATGTCAGAAATATCTTTAATTTGTAATTAAACATAAATATGTATAAAGTAACCACTGACTCATGGTGGATATTGTAAAGAAACCAATGCACATAAACTATCTCCTAGAAAGCAAGAAGTTTTAAAATCACAATTTTGAAATAAATTCAGCACCAGGTCATTAAATGTCTCTATCAAATGTGTTTTTACTTGCATTTCTTGTTAATGAAATTGTGAATAATGATCCTAAAATTCTTAATACTGTGTATACTTGTTCAAAACATAAACCTATGAGTGAAAAGAGGATGATGCAATTTAACTGAATTACACAATAGTTGTGAAATATTCTATAGAAGGCTAACTTATATCAAAGAAGGCTAACCTGATCAATCACAATAGTGTAGTTAATAGAGTAAAAAATGTATGATTAAAAATAATATGTATCCAAGAAGGTCTGTTATTTAGCAATGATAAGTTCATTCAATGACATTGTATTTAGTGATGACAAATTCATTCAATGGCATTGTGTTTAGCAATGACAAATTCCCTATTAGTTTGAGAAACGATATGTTACAACTTATTCTCTGATCTCAGTATGTGAAAGGAACAGCACAAAAAATGCTAAAGAAACAATGTTTTGTCTAAGAATGAACTTGGACAAAGACACAGTAGTTTCAGAGTGTGAAATATTTGAAAAACTTTAAAGAGCTATTTAAATTTTACACTGTTCCCTATAAACCATATGAAAAGATTGGACTTGATATGATTTACTGTGGTCATGTCAATTATGTAGTTAATAAAAGACTTAAGGGTAACTGGGACGTCTGCAACAAGGAAAAATGAACTTTTTTTACACCAAATTTAAATGGTTCTCACTCATTTAAATTAAAAGCAACTAATGTAAAATTTTTATGTTGAATTATCTGTATATTTATTTATCTGTTAATGTAAAAAAAAAAAAATTCAATTTTAAATTACAAATAAATCTGTGTAAGCAATAAATAATAATAACTTTTTATTTTTGAGGCATGTTCTTACCTTTAGGTACACTTTGCATAAAATCCACTGCATTATATAGCTATAAAATTTTACAGAGTTTCTGCATACATAACAATCCATAAAAGGTATACAACAAAATTAAAAAAATTAATTTATAAAAAATTTTAAGCTAACTGTACATAACGATTGATTGATTAATGAAAATCTGAAATCTATTTTATTATTTTAGATTCTTAGAGACTTTTTATTCTCAGCGTCAGAATAGTTTTTTTAAAACCAAAAAGCATTTCAATTATTTCATTGCTACATTAATTATTTCTAAATAAAAAATTACATCGTCTATTATTTTTGGATAAAAATACATTTTAATGACATTTTCAAGCTAACTGTATGTAACGATTGGTTAATTAATGAAAATCTGTTTTATTATTTTTATATTCTTAGAAACTAAATATTATTAAAAAATTATGAGTTTTTTTTTCGAGGGGGGGGGGGACTCTTAGCATCAGAATCGCTTTCTTTTCCTTGCTTTAAATGAATATTTTTTAAATTAAATGCGTATTGTTTTTTATAAGTAATTAAATCTTTATCTGGTGGGGGGGGGGGAATAGTTCTACACTTATAAAAGACACTGTAATACTGGCTATAGTGAGAAAAAAGAAACGTCTGAGATCGAAAAGATGTGGAAGAAATTTCGAGAAAGGGAACTGTAATGACGTTAATTTAAAAATCACATACACACCAGGAAATTTTGACCCTGAGAAAGGAAGGGAATTTCTACATATGGCAATATGTTATGCATTCGAATATGTCCGTGCAACGTTAGGTTAAATGGATGGGATATAAACCTGCTTCACTATGAAAAGAAGTGAAAAAATCGAAAAAGGGAATTTTAATGACATAGTTATAGAAATCACTCACATCGTGCGTGTACACACACAAAGAAGTGCTATCGTCCTGAGGGAAACAGGAAATTCCCATGGGGATTAAGTTATTCACTCAGTAAAAACCCGTGCAACCCCGGGCTAAGCGGAGAGGAAAGAAGTCAAAGCAATTTCAAAAAAGAATATTGGAACTGCTGATTTTTTTAAGAGAAGGGAAAATGTTAAACTAGATAGCCATGCCATGCACTCAAATCGTACGCGTACACACAAAAGGGCTGGCGTCATGAAGGAAGGAGAAAATTAAAAAAGGGATTAAGTTATACACTCAGTAAAAACCCGTGCAATGCAGGGACATGCAGCTAGTAGATGATATTAAAAGTAAAGTAATTTACAATCTCAGTGTTTATCTCAGATCTCAGTGCAGCTGGGGGTGTAATCTGGGTCAATCGTTGATCAACCATGGACCACATGTTTTCTATCGGCGAAAGATCCGGAGAGCGAGCCGGCAAGCTAGAAGCAATTTAATCTGGTGATTGACGAAGAACCTTTGGACAATGCGTGCCACGTATGGTCACGCATTATCCTGTTGAAATATGGCTGTGACCATGAAGGTAAGGAAGGACAACTGGCTCCAACAACTTGGAGATATAGCGCTGGTTATTTAAAGTACGAGCAATGCGTACTAGAGGGGTGCGAGAGTGATATCCAATACTGCCCCATACCATAATACCCGGTGCAGGACCAGTGTGGCGGTGCATAACGCAGCTGTTCAGCATCTTCTCTCCACGGTGTCTCCAGACTCGAATCCGACCATCGTGGTGTTGCAGACAGATGCGGGACTCGTCAGTAAAGACAACTTCATTCCATTCTGCAGCCCACATCCTTCTTTCATCGCACCATTGGTGGCGGAGACGTCTGTGGTTCTGCGTCAAGGGTAGACCAAGAAATGGACGTCTTGACATACCAACTCTGCTGTAAACAGCGTCGAATGGTACGCGCAGACACTGAATGATTCGTTACAGACTCAATGTGATGTGCAATGGTTCGTGATTTGACTGAACGATCCGTCACTGACATACGCACAATTTGCCTGTCCTCACGTGAGGTGGTGCACTGAGGTGGATGCGATCGACCACGTCGGTCCGTCGTACCCTCCTGCATCCAACGGTCACATATCCGCATTACAGTTTTTTGATTTCATCCAACACGCGACTACCGATTTCCCTGAAAGATAATCCACAATCTCGGTAGGCCATTTTATCCTTCCTCTGTCGAACTCGAATACTTGATGAAAAGCTGATCGCTGTTTTCTACGAGACATAACTGATCGTTTTTTGAAAAAACCACAAGAAAAACACAATTGCTGAACTTGAAATCGTCGAAATCCCCAAGTTTTAAATAGCGCTTTGAGGTGTCGCCACAGGCGTGCGTGATGTGTGTCTGCGCTGAAATTGTAATAATTTGCATATCTCACCTCCGCTAATGCATGCTGTAAATTTCATGTTATTTGCGTGCTTCCTTCAGGGGGTTGCATTTACGGTGGTCAGCGTGTATATATATATACATACTTGCTAGAAAAAGTCTGCGTTCATCTGCTACTGTGTACATAAACAACGAAAAAAATTTTAAAACCAGAATTTGAAAAAAAAATTTGAAATGATGTTTTACTTAGTTCATTCCAAGTATTGAGAATAACAAAAGTAAACTCGGTTTTTTTTTCATAGCTTTTAAATTAAAAACAGGTTTTTAGCGATACCAACAAAAATGTAATAGAAAAAGTCTGCGTTCACTGTTTAAGTAGTAACTATAAAAATTATTTAAAAAGTATAATGAGCTATTAAAGAGCTGCAGTGGCGTAACGGAAAATAATAAGGCCCCCCCCCCTCGCATTGTCAGGTTTTGGACCCAAGTCAGTTCTTACAAAGGATTACAAAGCCAAATATAATGTACCTATACATGTCACCTAAAATATTCAAACATTAAACTTATAATGGAATACAAAATCAACCTGAGTCTGGATAAACGAAGTAAATAACCTTTAACATTAGAGAGTATTTATGGTATTTATTAAAATGGAAAATCTCTCTAACAACAGTTGAAAGGTAATCTGATAACTTAAATAAAAACAACACACAAAGAAAGACACGAAACTGTAAAATAGTTTTCAAATTCTTTCGAAAGAAGAAAGATAACGCTTACCTTATTCTTTGTTTCTATATCCCAGGATGAGCTTGATCTAAAGTTCGATTATATTCTAGCACTAGCTTTTACCCGCGGCTCCGCTCACGTTGATGTCTTTAAATAACTGGCAAAGTCGTAATCATTACCATTAGAAAGTAAATAATATAATATGGTAATTTTTTATTGCTTGACTGGAATCAATAAAATTTAAAAATTCTAAAATTGAGCTTAGTTTAAAAAAACTGAAAACGTAATTTATTATAATAATTAACAACAAATATTCAGTAATGTAAATATGCTACTGTGTACTATATTATATGTTCTTCCGTCAGTTACAAATATGTGAAGATTTGAGCATTGGACACACCGATCAGGCTACATATAGTTGGCCATGAAAAAAATATTGCTTTTCCAAATGTACCCCTGCTACCTGAAATGTTAGCTTTGTTAACAGCAACAGTAAAACTGGAAATTGAAATTGTTTGAATTGAAACGGTTGGTCAGTGGGGATACTTGGAATTCGAGGTATGATAACACTATCCCTCTTCATGACATATGTTAAAATATTGGCACCAAGTACATTCTGCATCAGTTTTGTGATCCAAAGCCTCGTTCCTTTACATAGTCGAGGAGCATCGAGATTTTGCATAACTGGTACATTTAGTTTTAATTGAAATTTATGTAAGGGTACACCCGAAAGTTCAAGTGAATTTAAGAACTCCGTGGGATATGAAGTACTTTGTTCTTTATCCATGATTGTATTCATTGATAAATATTTCTTCAATCCCCTTCCCCCGCGCGTCGTTTAAATTTTCAATGTTGATTTTATGGACAATGTCATTCTTCGGCGCCAATATTGATCTTGCACGCAACCACTGATCCCAATTTAAATTTTGTTGCAAGCCCGGGTAAATTTGAGCAAAAAGATTTACATCATTTTCTTCTACATTACAAAATTCTCTGAAAGTAAAATATAACCTCCAGCATTTGCGTCCAAACATCCATAACCGATTTTCAATTGCGTCTCTGCATAATGTTCCGAATCTACGTCATTCTGAAGATGCACTCTCATATCCGTTTTCAGACAGAATTTTTCCACTTTTGCCCATAAGCTTGATGATTTAATAGAAACTGATTTCATCTGCCGGGGTACCCCCTCTAGATTACAGGGAGAGTTTTTCAAATTTCACCAGCCAATATGTAATAAAGCTACCATTCCTCCTATAATATCTGTACTATCTCGTAAATCCTGTAAGAGTCCGATTTAACGCTTCTATAGCTTTCTTGTGAGACATCGTACTTTCATCCCACACAAAAAGCTGACATTATGGAAGCATACTGCCTTGAGAGCTATTTTTTCTGAAATTTCAGATGAGTGAATCTTCAAATGCAAGGTTAAGCGATAATTTTAAAACGGAATGTGCAGTACGACCGTTGGTCAGTAAAGTTGCGGCTATACCAGAAGAAGCCATAGCAACTGCTATCTTCTGGGTTTTTCGGATGGTCATTAATAATAAGTTTAGCAAAAACGTTTTTCCGGTTCCTCCAGGGGCGTCGAGAAAAAAGAGTGCACCACTGCCGGATTCTATTTTGCGTAACACTTGTTGGAAAACGTGACTTTGTTCTGGAGTTATTTGAGGGATAAATTCTGTTACTTGAAGTTGCAATGCTATAAAATCGTAGTTTAATTCTCAAGCAATTTCATTATCGAAGCCATTTCCGTCGACACGTCTAGGACTAATCAATCCAAAATCATGTATCTTCTTCCCAACCATTCTGAAAACTTTTATTTCGTTTCATTGTAGATGTGTTCTTTGAAAGGCATATTTGCTTGTACTTGCTGCAATCGTCGCAAAATATCTTCCGCCATGTAGTCTTTGTACTTATTCCAAAAGGTTTGAGGATTAGAAAGACCGAAGATGAAATAAGTTTTGCGTAAAGCTTCCTAATTTTATTCGGCGAGTAACATTGTATGGATTCCTCCGTAGTAATATCTAATATATCTTCTAAGTAATACCTCCACATGTAAAATATCTAGGTTAAGTATAAGTGGAAAATATTTTGTGCAAAATATGAATATTGTATAATTAGGTTTAAAAAATTCAAAGTAATAAATATTCGACAAATCAAAACTTTTTATGAAACTGTCAATTTATATTACCATAGAATTTTCAATTTCACGCGTCTCCCTCTTTAAAAAGTGGGAGAAAATTTGCATTAAAATATCTGGGATTATCGGAGTAGAGAACTTCTTAGCCAACTTGGCGATATTTCTCAAAGTTTGAGTTTGACATTTAACAAACGCAACGTAATAAACGTTAGATGTTTAATAAAAAACCATTTATAAAAAATTGCTTTTTGTAAAGATGCTAAATTACACTATGTTTCAGTTATTTGTTACAAATGTGAGAAAATTTTCATGAATATTTCCATTATTGACCAAATGCATAATTTTGCGCCAACTTGGCGGCGAGTAAGCAACGTCAACGTTTTACCAGCATAGTTCCCGTTCCCGTAGGAATATGGAGATAAAATATATCTTATGTTACTCGCTGATGATGTTGCTTTCCATTGGTGAAATAATTTTTAAAATCGGACCAGAAGTTCCGTAGATTAGCCGGAACAGACAGACAGACAGACAAAAATTTAAAAAATTGATTTTTTATATAAGTACAGTATATACCTTTAAATGCCATTTAGTAAAAAGCTGCTAATTTGAAATTACAAACACACTTCAATTTTATTTATTTGTATAGATAAATACTGCCACTCTTGAAAAAGAGAATTCTTTGCATGATGCAAAAATGATTTAATGAAAAAAGAAATAAAAAACTGATACATTCCGCGCACTAATTTAAAGACACGACTACTTTACTAATACACAGACTAAAAGAAAATTTGTTCCCTTAAACCTGTATCTAAATGAGCACCTACATAAAGCGCAAAATCACTTCTATTCGAGTTTCTTTATCTCAGTTTTCATCTCACGGCTTCTTTTCTTTAGATAGAGTATCCTTATTAGCTGAAGAGTCCGAAACTGTGTTTTTTCTTGTGAATTAATTTTCACTTCCATGATTTATTCATCAGGTTCACTAGCATTACTATTACTGATACTTACACAAGATTATGTACTTGCAGGAAAAAAATTTAACCAATTTTGCACATTTACTATTAATATTATACTCCTTTTCCTTTCGAATTTTTCGTTTTTGAGAAACATTCAAAGTTTTTTAACTCCACTTATTTTAGGGCTACGTTTCTTCTTGTCTCATTGACAAAATACCATTTTTTGAACCAGAATATTAAATTCCGATTAAAAAAATACAGTTCTAATAATGAAAGTGAGAAGTGAGATGGAAATGTTTTATTGTAAAGGAACACACCCTAAATTAAAGTGCATTGAATATAAAAATAGAGATGTCTGTTCTAAAAACAATTTTGTGAAACGTTTCTCATTATGCTTTATTTGATTGAATACTCATAAATCTGACCAAATTATTATTTAAATGCTCTCTATGGTTTTCAAAATATCGTAATGCTATTTCACGCGATAAAAGCACAACAGATGTACGTTGTTTACGGCTTCGCTAAATGAATATGAAATATATGAGGGGGAGGGGGAACTAAAGTTACCAATAAGTTACTCTGCAACTTCGGTAGTAAGTAAATAAAGTGATGAATTTCCTATCTTCCTAGCATTATATCCCCGATTCTCCATCTGACTTTTATTTTATCTGTTAGTAATTTAGGTTTGAAAAAAAAAAACCACTAAAGAAAAGTATCTCTCGTCACGGGGATTACAGTACATCAAACAAAATGTTTTTTGATTTGGTTATTAGATCAAAGATACTTGTAATGAGCGCATTAAAATTTTGATTTTGTATGATGTTAGGTCGCCAATTGGAAAATCGCTTAAAAGTTGGATTTTAAAAAATATAAAGCGAATTTTGAGAAAATCTAAATGACGGGCGTCAATCAGGTTTTGGGCCCCCTAGAAGACTTGCCCCCCCCCCGCAATGGGGGGGGGTTGCGGGGGTGTACGTTACGTAACTGGCTTCAACTATCATTACAGAGAATTCACTTTCAAGCTTCTTAAAAAACAGTTTCACTGTCTGCTCTTCATCTGCTGCAATGATTTTATCATCAACATACACAATAAGATACATTGATTTTTTATCATTAAAAAACAAACATGGATCACAGTTTGATTGCTTCAATCCATTGCGTTCAGCAAAACTTTTGAAACGTTTATTCCAACACCTTGGAGCTTGTTTTAAACCATATATAGACTTTAGTAACTTACATACCTGACCAGAACTATCACTAAATCCTTCAGGTTGAGTCATGTAGATATCCTCAGAGAGGTCTCCATACAGAATAGCAGTTTTTACATCAAACTGACCTAGCTTCAGTTTTCGAGCAGCAGCAATGCTCAGGACAGTTCTGATGGTATCCCACCGAACTACAGGACTAAAATTTTCACTAAAATCAACTCCAAATTTTTGGCTGTATCCTTTAGCAACAAGTCGAGCTTTAAAACGCTGTACAGTTCCATAAGCATCTTGTTTCACCTTGAATACCTATGGCTTTTCTGTCAGAGGTAAATTTACAAGTATCCAGGTATTGTTATTGGATAGAGATTCTAACTCTTTCTTCATAGCAGCAAGCCATCTGTCGCTATCTTCAGAAGCCATTGCTTTTTTGAAGGTCTCAGGTTCTATGTGTTCTGCCAATAGAACAAAGCTGGCAAATTTGGCTGGCATCTTTAATATGGACCTGTCACGCAAATTTCTGCTACTCTGCTGAACTAAGGTTTCTTCTGTATCTTCAGCTTTACACGATATCTCCTCTATTTCTTTTTCCACATCTGCTTCTGGTGTTTGAAGAGGTTTCTTTACTATTTCCATATCTGAGTTTTGAATATCAGTAGAAGATACATCAGAAACACAGGTAAGTTTTTCATTTTGGAATATCACATCTCGACTCAGGATAACCACATGTTCTGATCTTCTACCCATATTCTATAACCATCTTTTTCACCACTGTAGCCAGCAAAAACTCCTTTAACAATCTTTTTGTTCCATTTCCTCCTTTTTTGTTGAGGTACATGGACAAAGCACTCTGTTCCAAATACATGCAGGTGAACGATATTATCACTTCTTTGGAAAATCACAGTTCACAAGGGCTTTTGTCTTTAACTGATGTTGGCCCTGTTCTGTTCCTTACATAAACAGACGTGTTTACTGCTTCTACCCACAGTTTCAAAGGAAAATTTGTAGCATAAATCATAGATCTCGCACTTTCATCAATAGTTCTGTTTTCACGTTCTGCAGCTCCATTTTGTTGAGGCGTGTAAGGCATTGACATACGACAAGAGATTCCTAATTTTTCAAGAACACTCTTCACTGTTGAATTTATAACCTCTCCTCCACCATCACTTAGCACCTCCTTGATCATATGCCCAGCATTTTTCGCTTCATTAACGTTTCAAGACACTTGGAAACTTAATTCTTGGACTGCATGGAAAATACTCGACGGTATTTGGTGAAATCATCTTTGAAACAAACGTAGTATTTAGCACCACCTAGAGACTGTTGCTGCATTGTACCACATACGTCTATATTTATCGAATCTCTTGGCGTTGTAGCCCTTTGTTTCCTTGTTCCAAAGGGATGACGACACTGCTTGCCATAACAACATCCATCACATATTTGGCTGTCTTTTACATCACTTTGATATTTTCTCAGTATATCCTTAACATGAGCTTTGTTTTGATGACACAGTCTTTCATGCCACATTTGACTGGTCTGCTGAGGCAACACATATTTCTGTATAAAGAACACGCCTTTCTAATGCATACAAGCTATGCACAGCTCTTACTTCTTTCAAGCGCACTCGGTTATCTCTCAAGAGGGGACACTCATCTTTTGATGCCTGGAGCTTGAAACCCTGTTTTAAGGTCTGACTGATGGAAAATAGATTTCTACTAATGTCAGAAACATACCACACATCTGTCAGATGATGCCTCTCCCATTTGCTATTGATCTTAATTTCAATATTCACAGTTCCACGTCCATAAGCCAGAATTGCATCACTATTTCCCACACACATTGGCTTAGGTGAGAAAATTTAGTGAAGTCCCCAAAATAAGTTTTGTGCTTTGTCAAGTGAGCAGAGGATCCACTGTCGGCAATCCACACTTCACTTTCTGGAACATCTTCTACAGAACACACAAAAGCATCGCCTTCAACTTTTGGTTTACTTCCATTCTTCCAGCAGTCCTTAGCAAGATGACCTGGCTTACGACAGATGTAACATTTTCTATCAGGTTTCCTGAAAACTTTCTTCCTAGTAGCAACCAGGGCTGTAGAGTCTATTGACTTTGAAGGTAGCCTCATTTCAATAAGGCGAAGTCTTTCAGCTAATTTATTGCCTGATCTCTCCTCTATGGGTATCGACTCCCAAACACTCTTAAACTCAAAATATTCTGATGGCAATGTGGACATGATTCTGCTAATCAGCAGGAGATCCGGCAATGTTGTTTTAGCAACACGCCTTAGCTCGTCATTTAATTCGCTAAAGTTTCTTTGTAGCTTTGCAATATGGTTTGCAATATCCTCTTCCAGTTCTTTTTCACTGCGAAAAAACTTCGCCATCAAACGATTGACCCTTTGCCCGGAACTCTGCTTATATACCGACAGCAATTTTCCCCACATACTTTTAGCTGTGTTGCAAACCGATGTCAATTCAGCCCTACTGTCATCCCTACTGCCCACAAAAATCAGTTATGCCAGGGAGTCATCTTTAACGAAAGCCTTCTGCGCTTTCTCATACGCGGCAGTCGCTTCAGCTGAAGCCTCGGCCGGTAAGCTTGGGCATTCCCGATCTCTATAAATAACATCATGATGTCGCAACAAAAGTTCAATTTGCCGCTTCCATTTGTTCCAATTCTTAGCTCCCCCAAGCTTTTCAATATGAGCTTTGAATTCCATTTCAGTCTATACACGTGCTTAGGCCTAACAACTACACGCGGTATTTTAACTTATAAATTTTTTTTTAAAAAATCTTTTCTCCACGAAGACATTTAACAAATTTCAGGGATTTCTGGACCCATAACCTGTTACAGAAATACTTTGCAGTAGGATTTAAAGGATTTATTAAATAAAGATTCTAAGCACGAAGAAGCACACAGCAATGGTTACAGAAGAATGGTAAAACACTGAAGATGTTGCCAGATGTTTCACTAACTATACAACAAAACGATTAAGATTAATTTGATTATTACAACAGAATCTACTGAGAATGCTATTCCAAATAAAAAAGGATAGTCAGAAACACGTTGTATTCGTTCCAATCGATGCTCATCACCGTCATGATTCTCAAGTCAGTCAGATTCTTGATCCAGACAAGGCATCAGATATTACAAAAGCGCAGCAAAAGAACCTCGAAGGTTAAAAAACTTTAGCTAAGCGAATGCGAGAGTACAGAGCCCGGAAAAAAGTTCGCATTCAATAAACTAGTGATTCTCCTTCAGTTGTACATCATCAAGATGATGGAATTTTACAAGCTGATGATAGTTTAAATAAATCGCATGCATTTGTTAGATTACCTTGTCAAGATATTAACGCGACATGTAAAAGAACACCAGCTGAGCGTATGCGAGATTACAGAGCCCGGAAAAAAGTTCGCATTGAATCAACTAGTGATTCTCCTTCAGTTGTTCATCATCAAGAAGATGAAAATTTACTAGCTGATGACAATTTAAATAGTTCGCTTGAATTTGGCGGATTACCTTGTCAAAATATCAACGGGACACGTAAGAAACCGCCAGCTGAGCGTATGCGAGATTTTGATTAATTTCATAAAGAATAGACAAGGCTTATCGATTTTTACTTTTAATTGCCAAAGTCTTAGAGCTCACGCTATAGACTTAAAAGTTTCAGTAGTTACAAATTCAAATATCTTAGTTTTATCAGAAACTTAGCTGGACAATGAAAGTGATGTATCTATTCCTAATTTCAGCTGCATTGTGAAGTATAAACGACCAAATATGAGAGCAGGAGGAGTTGCAATAGATCAAAATTCTAGCGACGTTGTTAACATTTTAACTCCATCCATGGATTTTTTTGTCAGTCAATCCGATATTTATGGTACCATACAATCTACAGTGGGGGATTTGTGCTTGGCTGAATGCGGAAAAGATAATGAGCAAAAAATTATATAATTGCTGCAGTATATATTACTTCAAACACAAAATTGGATGGCATAACGACAATTTGTCGTTATCAACGACAAAATCAAATACTACGATTGATGCAGTGTTTCCGAGATTCTTAAATGATATTGAGTGCAAAACCCATATTTCTTATTTTAGTTACCACAAGCCGTTGATAACAAATGTATGTATGGAAACACCCATAAGCATAATGGAAATTGAATAATATAATAATGATACTTTTCTATAAATGTATTCAATAAAAAAATTTTTAGTATTATGTATTGAAAATGAAAATTTTGTTTATACTTACACCTTTTCCATCCTAATTATTTTTAAATACAGTTTTACATAATAATGATAATAATAAATTTGTTAATTATATATAAGATTACTTTAAAGTAAAACTTAACTATACAATACTTTACATATACGCCAAAGAAGTTAACTTCTACCGCGTATTCACACTGATACACGCATGCATTTTTTATAGCCTAAATACTTCTTTTACTAAGCGAACCAACAATCATTTTTCACTTTCTGCACAGAAAAGCATTAATCATACAATAGTCACGAGTTGCTTCATTTATAGTATTTTACTAAAGATAGAAGTTAAAAATTTAAGAATATTCCTCTTTTGTATAGTTTCGTTCATAATAGCAAAAAAATTAGAAGTGAATTTAATTCTAAAACTAAAAAGAAAATTGTATAGTTTAAAATGTGAATAAATAAATCTTTCGCATGTACAAAAAAAATCACCGTATTATATAAGAGAAATTTAGCATTTTAAGTTATCGATTACATGTACTAATTCAATTTGATTTTTGTTCAAGTCCATTCAGCAAGTTTCATTAAAATATATAATTAAAAAAAACATTTTTTTTTCTTTATGTACAAATTCTACTTTGTAAACAATAACATTGAGCCGAAACCGAATGACTTTCAATCCTACTTCCGGTGTAATGTTAATCTATGGGAAAACATCGAAATTCAACTGAGTTTTTCAAACTTCTAGTTCAAGTTTTGGAACTTTTTTTAACTATATGCATAGAAGATGATCTGTAAATTTCAGATTCAGGATTTTATGTTATATTTTTCAGTATCTTTTCTAAAATACCTTGTTATTTTTTTAGTTCAAAGCAATGGTGATTTGGCTATAACCGGAAAAAGAAAAGGATACTAGGACTACAGTGCCTCCATAGTAAACTTCAAGGTAGAACTTGTGTCCATATTTTACAAGAGGATTTAGTCCAAAATATATATTTCATTTTTAAAGTAACTAAATAACTAATAACAATAAATGGGTTATTAAAAATTTGCGAAATAAATTTTTTATTTGTAATTTAGCTTTAACTAACGTTTCTTCTACAAAATTAAATCCATGGAAATTATTATGCTTTTAGGTGAAAGAAAAAAATTAGAACCTATTACACTAGGCAACACCACAAAAATGTTTCGGGCACAAAAATAGTTTATTATGAAGTATTTTGGCCCCCTAAACACGAACATCACCATAAAAACTTCAGATTAGCTCTTGTTTTTGAGAATCAGAACTCATTCTTACTCATAAATAGCTGTATTTTCACTCATCTTTACTTTTTGAGCATAATCTTTGCAATATTCATTTAAATAGGTAGATGGAAACACTTCCCTCAGGATCGTTTTTTAACTTCTATGAAAGACGTGTAACAGCGCCACCTCTGCAAGTGTGTTTTGAGTGTAACCTAAAGCGTCAGTCGAACAACGAAGACGATAGTGCACGATTCAAGTAATAATTCCCCACAAAATAGAATTGAATGACTTGGTGAGGGATCTTAAATTGCCAAAACAGAAGGCACAGCTTCTGTGATCCAGACTGCAGCAATGGAATTTACTCTTACCAGACGTCAAGTTAACAGAGTAGAGAGCTCGTGAAAAGAATCTTCTTCATTTATTTGAGAAGAAAGAACACGTGGTTGCATGTATTGATGTCAAAGGCTTGATGAATTTCATGAACATCAGTAAATATCCAAATGACTGGAAGTTGCTTATAGACTCTTCCAAGCTTAGTTTGAAAACAGTATTGTTACACAATGGCAACTTTCTTCCTTCCATTCTCATCGGACATTCCATTTACGTAAGGAAACTTATGCAAATGTGAAACTACTTCTAGAGTTAATAAAATATGAGGATCACAAAAAGAGAGATCTGTGGTAAATTGAAAGTCATTGCCTTACTCATGGGAATGCAGTTAGTCCATACCAAGTAATGCTGTTTTCTGTGTTTGTGGGACAGCAGAGATCGAAAATCGACAAATGGCCATCCAGAAATCTAAAATCCAGTGTGAGAAATGTGTGTGTGTCCCAAATGATCCTCTAGTAAACCCCTGCACATTAAGCTGGAATTAATGAAGAATGTGAAATCCATTAACAAGGATGGAGAGGTTTTCCAATACTTTGGATCGAAATTCCCAAGATTGAGAGATGCAAAGATTTTTTTTTAACATTTATAAACCCCGTGCTCCACGCAATGTATAACACGAGGGCATACAACACAGAAAGAAGAAAGGATTACAACACAAACATCCTTCTCCGGGATTCGAACCCAGTCCCTACGGCACCGCAGACAGCTTCACTGACCACTATACCGGATGGGCGGCTTGATGCAAAGATTAAGGAAGGAATCTTCGTGGGCCCTCAAATGCGCAAAATCATGAAGGACCCCGCTTTTGATCTAATGCTGGAAAGGAAAGAGAAGGTAGCCTTTAAAAGTGTAGTATGAGGATTTCTAGGCAGCAAAAAAGATGAGAACTATCAACAGATGGAGGGAAAAAAACTCCTACAAAAGTTCCATGACCTAGGAGAAAATGTCTCTAAAAATCCATTTTTTTCCCATTCCCATTTTGATTTTTTCTTCAAGAACGGTGGAACTGTAAGCGATGAACTCGGTGAACGGTTTCATAAGGATATCACAGCACTGGAACTTAGATATCAGGGTCGTAGGGATGAGACAATGTTTCCAGAATACTGCTGGATAGTTATAAAGGATACTCAGGCTTCGACATCCAAGAGGCGATCCAAAAGGAAATGTTCACAGGAAATGAACTAAAAAATCCTGATCATCTCTGATAAGAACACTGTTTCTTGAAACTTGACTTATTGTATTTGTTAGTAATATTTTGTTCTTCGAATTTACCCAGAAATTGATGGATGGGCTGTTGTATATCTTAAAAGCAAGAGTTAATAAATAAATTTCATTTGCATATTGGTTTTTTTTTTACCCAAAATTAGTAAGAATAGGCTATTTAAAATTAGGAAACAAACAATAAAAAGAGTGTGCTTATGATCACATGATAGAAGTGAAAACTTCAAATTTTGTAATGTTATTTCAGGCATTAGTTCAGTGAATTAAATACAAGGGGTTATTAGTATTGTCATATAAAATTATTCATATGTCTGCACTTATAAAGTAATATTTTTTGCAAATATACAATCATATTTGTGAATAACTGTATTCTAAGAAGGAAGCAATAAGTTTATGGTAGCTGAAATATATGTTGTAAATGCTTTATATATATAGATTCAAAATTATTTAAATATTTTAAATAACTCCGTCAAGCGTTGTCCCATACTTCGTGAGCTTTCACTTGGATCATTTGACATAATTAAATTGAATTTTGATTTTAAAAAATAAACTAATGTTTGTAATTTGTCACTTTTGAAAAATCTACATTAAAATCACCACTTAAAATCATAGGTATTCTGTTCAGAAAAGCCGATCCGGTTTCAGTATATTCAACTAAATTTTTATGATTGAATTCGATAACTTTCTCTACACTTTGATTTAGTGAAATATAAACAGCAACCATTAGAATTATTTCGCCATTTTCTGCTCAACATTTCACAGAATAAATCTTTACGATACATAAATAATTGAACCCAAATGATTCTGTAGCATTTGACGCTACATCTATTCTCTATGTAGTATAAAAAAATGAATTGTAGTGAAATAATCTATATAGACCAGTAACAACCTCCTCACCATGATGATCATTTTGGTGTAGTGGTTAAGTTACTCGGTTTCGGATGCAAAGTTCCCGTGTTCTGTCCTCATAATAGACGCGCCAGAATTATAAGGAAGCACCTGCACATTGTATAAACCACTAATCGATGATAGAATATTTAAATAATTAAAACAGGGAAATATCAAAAGCAAACGTAATTTAATTGCCCTTAAATTTCTTCATTTTTCGATTGTCCTTCTGTTTGAGCATGCCCAGTGGGCGCCGCCTGGCAGTAATTAAGTGTATTAAGAAAACAAGAGTTCAGTTTTTCGGAGTGTGAGTGGGAGGTCAGACGAGCAAGAGCGAGAATTAAGGTGCCCATCGCAGTGTTCCGACATAGCCCCGAGCAACAGAGAGAGAAGAGAAATAAAGATGTTTATCACCAACGCCGTCTTATTTCATTAGAGAGAGAGAGAGAGAAACACATAAGGACCACTCCCCAACACCTTCACCATTAAAATTTCTTAATTGCGTAATTTTGAATAATTATTTAAGCATATACAGCGAACCCCAAAAGTGTTCGTATACTTGCAATTTCCTTATAAAATTTAATGTTTTCGACTAAAAAATTTAATATATTGTAATTTTTTTATGATATCAGCAACTTATTTTTAATAGAATGACATAATTATTTTTTTAAAAATTATATAACTATTATTTTTAAAAATTAATAATCAAAAAGCCATTGAAAAATTACGCCTAACAAATATCTCAACTTAGCTTTAAATATTGTATTTCTTTCTTATTTTAGTACTTAGTAGGATGTTTTTTCGTGTCCACAATAACTTTTAAATGTTTTGGTAAAGATTTAATCAGTTTTTTGTAATTTCTGCATCGGTTTTTCTCCATGTTTCTGTTATTATTGTTTTTACTTCCCATTATGCGTTTATATGTCATGTTTTCTCTTTTTTAAAATCAAATTCTCACCAAATATGTTCTACTGGGCAAAATAAACTGATTGAGGAGATTTTTTCAGAATTTTGGACAGTTATAGAGACACCAGCGGCGTACATTGAGAGCAGAGCGCTTGGCATCATTATCCTGTTAAAAAATGAAGTAGTCTCCTATATCCAAATTTTCGCCGGATAATTTAAAATTTCACTTTAAAAGATTTAAATAGAGCTGATGATTCACAATACCATCAAAAAATACCAAATTACCTAATTTTGAGGCCGATTTACACCTACACCCATGAACACTTCCATCTCCATGGTTCATTGATCCAATTTGATTCTTGGGATTAAGTTTCAGAAAATTCAAAATTGACAGCAAATTGATTTGGATGACGGAAAATTAAGCATTTTTGGTTCTGATGGGCATATAATAGTTTGTAAATGAAATAAATTAAAAGTAAAAAAACTTTTTTTAAAAACAAGCTTTTATTTAAAAGTGCTAAAAAGAATAAAATAAACTTTTCCTTTAAAACTTTTTTTACTGTCAACTTATAACGTCATTACACAATTTATATCATATAAAAGCTTGTCGCAATATTTAAGTACTCGTATTTACTTACTTTGAATTTTTAAAAATTAAAATCAGTCACAAGTTATTTATTTTACTTGTTTATCTACCCAGGTAAATCTCGCGACAAGCTTTTATATCATATAAATTGTGTAATTACATTATAAGTTGATAGTAAAAAAAGTTTTAAAGGAAAAGTTTATTTTATTCTTTTTAGCGCTTTTAAATAAAAGCGTGTTTTTAAAAAAGTTTTTTTACTTTTAATTTATTTTTTACTTTTTAGTTATCGCTGGACAGCCTTCTCAGCCTGTTCAACTCATTCAACGTTGGTTCGCCATCCCTGGTTTAGCTGAATCAGTTCTCGCAAAAAGGGTATCAGACGAAAAACACAATCTTTTTTAATCCGTAATTTTTAAGCAATATTTTCAATCTTCGTGCAGATTTTGGGTAATATTGTTCTACATACGAAAAAAAGGTTTCGTGTGATTATCTTCATAAATGACGAATTATTCAATGTCTAATTAAAATTTTGACTATTTTTTGATAAATCTTAAAGAAAATAATATTTATTTGAAATATTTTGAAGGTAAGGGATATATTTCTCTAACATCTTCGAAGAAAAATCTAGTTATTTATTAAAAAACTTCAAAAGGCATTTAAAGATTTGTATTAATCAATAAAATGCTTAAAATTCTAAAAGCATGTTGTTATCAAAAAAGCAAGTTTTATCAACTAATGATAATTTTTTGTTGGACATTGAATATCTTCTACGTAAGAATCTATTTTTTTAATTGCTCAGGTCATCTTTAGAAACTTGATTTTGAAAAAATAATTAACCATCGCATTATTTTTATACAGTCAGACCTCCATGTATAACGAACCTCTATTTTGGGAATTTCTCTATTTTAAGAACTTTTTCCTGGAACCAAGTACATATTACTCTTTTCTTCGTAAAATAACTCCAAATTTAACGAAATTTTTCTTCGAAGATTCGATTTTTTTCTCTCCTTATTTTTAAAACATTTCAAGTCATTTTGCAAATTATTCTCTTTTGGCACATTTTATGGATATCAATAACCTTGAACTAGTTTTACAATGTGCCTAATTCATCTAAAGAAACAAAATTGCCGTAATTTTTCAAACAAACAAAAAAAAAACTCAAATAAAATTAACAGATTCTATCTGTAATTAAATTTAAGGCCACACGTCGTAGTGTGCGTTTAAATTACTGGTGACAAAATGAGGTATATTTAAATTACTTGCAGGCTTAAAATTAGAAAATTCATTTAAAAAAAATTCATTCATTTTAATATAAAATTATTTTTTTAATTGAAAATACATTGCATTTTTGGATAATATTTTTCTCTTATTGTTTTCCTAGTGGATTCCTTTTTGATGGGTAAGATACATAAAAAATGATCTTTCCGATTCTGCAATTATTTTTTGTCTGAGTTTCATAGATTAAAGTTTGATAAATTTGTGTAAAGAATTTCTACAATACTCCATCTCAGTTTAACTTAGCAGCGTTGAGAAAGGTATACAATGTACCAATCTACTTGAAAAATAGCTCGACTTTTTTTGTTTTGAATTTAAATCCAAGAATATAGATAGAAATTTGTAAAAAAATTGCATACGTTGTAGAAATTAGATTATTTTTACATTGTAGAAATGTAATTATTTTTTAGACAAAGTTAATAAATACAGTCAATAGCGCAACGTTATGAAATTTTAGTTTGGCTGAAAACCGATTTTCGACGCCAACTTTTGTCATTGTTGTAAAAATAACATTATTACACACAACAATGCAGATATATCAAAGTTAGCGCCCAAAACTATTTTAATGTTTTCAATTAATATCTTTTTAATTAATTCCAATATCTGAATATAAATGGTCAAAACATGCATTGTCATCCAAACTAAACGTGTATACAAAATTGCAGCTCAATGTGGTGAAGATATTAGCTTCAAAATTGAGTTGCAAGATTCCACCCGAACAAATTACATACATACATAAATACAGTGTAAGTTAAATAAAAGCTTGTAAAAATGAGGAATTTAATCCCTTGAATTTATGTGGAACAAGAACTCCTCCACCATCATGCTTCAGCATGGAGGTGGAGATGTTTTTGCGTGGGGGTGTAAATCGACTTTAAAATTAGGTAATTTGGTTTTTTTTTTATGGTATTGAGAATCATGAGCTCTATTTAAATATTTCAGAGGAATTTAAAAAAATCCGCCCAAAATTTGGATATAGGAGACCACTTCATTTTTTAACAGGATAATAACGCCAAGCGCTCTGCTCCCAATGTACGTCACTGGTGTCTCTATAACTGTCCAAAATTCTGAAGAAACATCCTGAATCAGTTTATTTAGCCAGTAGAACATATTTGGTGAGAATTTGATTTAAAAAAAAAAGAAAGAAAACATGACATATAAACACACAATGGGAAGTAAAAACAATAATACCAGAAGCATGGAGGAAAACCGATGCAGAAATTACAAAAAACTGATTAAATCTATACCAAAACATTTAAAAGTTATTGTGGACACTAAAAGATATCCTACTATGTACTAAAGTAAGAAATAAATACAATATTTAAAGCTAAGTTGAGATTTTTGTTAGGTGTACGAAGACTTTTGTGGCGTAATTTTTCAGTAGCTTTTTGATTATTAATTTTTAAAAATAATAGTTATATCATTTTTAAAAAAATAATTATGTCATTCTATTAAGAATAAGTTGTTGATACCATAAAAAAATTACAATTACAATGTATTAATTTTTATTAGTCGAAAAGATTAAATTTTATAGGAAATTGCAAGTGTACGTACACTTTTGGGGTCTACTGTATACCTGAATGCAATAAATATTTTTTAAGAAATATGAAAATACAGTTGTGTTACAGTTTACAGAAGATGAATGAAACGAATGCAAGATATTCCACAATTCATGTAATTCCAGATATGCTTCTGAAGCAAGATAATTGGCAATGAACTTTAAGATATTTTGACTTTAATTTTTTCAATATTAACATATTAAAAATAAAATTTTGCGTTGAAATGATTTTCATAAAAATATCTGTGAGCATTTTTAATCCTCCTCTATCCAGAAGTGTTAAATATTTTGTCCCTTCGAAGTTTTCTGAATCGAAATTAATTTTTTTACTTACAATAAATATATATCTGAAATCGGATCATTCGAATTTTATATTATCTACGCAACAACCCGTTTATGTACATTAGAAAATACTCTTCTACATAAATATCAGCTGATTTATTTTTAAACTCCCTAGGAATTGTCTTTTTTAAAGTTTGTATAAACTGTTCATTCTTTGGGAAACAAAAAACTAACTATATAAGCACAGAAGTGTGTTACTCAAAACCCGGGGGAAACACTCCACCGTTGGTCACGTGATTTCTTTTTTGGGATGTGTATGTCGTGGATCTCGACCGATCCTATGTACGATTTCCGACGTAAGACGAAAAAAGCCGAAAGAGGGTTACATTCCCGAGTGTCCCGCGTCATTCAAGTTCACCCTTCAGCAAAGCGTGCCCAAAGAAGTTATCACTTAAAAAAGTTGTTTTTTGTTGCCTAGTGTTATTATTTTTACAGAGAAAATTAGATGCGCGAAAGAATTAAACACACAGGGAGAAAAGAATAGTCTGAAAAGCAATCCGAAATAGTACCAAATAGAGATAATTCTTATATATATGTATGTATTATAGGGCATTGAAAAGCGCTACAACGCCAAATTTGGCAAGACAGATAATTCGAATCATTGCACATGTACCAATGAGAAGCAAGCTATTTTCTTTTGAGCATACAGAAAAGAAATACCAAAGGATAGGAACTTAAAAAATCTCCCCTTCTTTAAGGTAATGCAAATACGTTATTCTTTGGGGGGGGGGGGAGAAAACAAATGAGAATTTGAAACAACTCTTTATCAATTGAAATATATCAGTCAGAGTCAATTCTCCAGATTAAAAACATTGAGGCCACAGATCTGTGAAAACTCAATGATGTACATACTTTTTTCATCATCTTTTCTTTCATAATTTGAAAGAAGAATTTATTAATTAATTTCATTCTGTATAAAATTCAATGGTTAAAGTGTAGTATAGGGGGGGGAGGCAATGTTAATTTCTTTTGGCGACCAAAATCGATTGCCAAGCTACTTCACTTAGCGATAGGTCTCCGGAAGCCAGAATGAATTTGTTATCTCACCATAATATTTATATAAAAATCGCCAAATGCAAAGAAAAATTGCCAACTCCCCCATACTACACTTGAGCTCTTGTTTATAATTGTCAAAATCACTTTTTCATATTTATGTGTGTGTGAATTCATTCCTATCCATTATTTTTATTACAAACTACTTATATGTTTTCATTGAAAATTTCCTTTTTTATTAATATATTTGAAGTAGATTTCCCAAAGAGTTTAAAATAAATATGCCCATTAACACCCATGAAAACCATCAACTTTATTAGTTTTATTTTACAATTTTAATATGTCTCACCCTTTATATTTTTTGTATGTTTTTTTTTTTGTTTTTGAGAAAGGTGATCTGCTAAAAAATGTTTTTGAGTGGTATCTCATCTGTATCATTTGTATTCTCATGTAAAGATTTACCTTTAAATAAAGATCTGAAAAACACCAAGAGTAACATATTTAAAAAAAACTCCATGCATGCTAGAAGTAATCCTGTCTATTCATTGTTTTCTTTTTACAAATCAAAAAAATTTTTTAACAGTTTTATTCGACTTTTAAATGATTATCTTATGTTTCATATTATATTTACTTCTTAGGATATTTAGCTTCGTGTTTCTCATTTTTTAAACCTAATTTTGTTTACTTCTTATAATCTAAATGTGTTGTTTTAAATCTTTCAAAATGAATAAATTTTACATTTTTGGTTCATTTGCTGTCATAATTGTAAGCTTGTTTCCATGGCAGATTGTAAATACTTCTTTTTTCCCTAAACATTGTTTTTTTTTTTCAATAAAGGAACATCAAAAAATTTCCAGTACTCTATCATGAAATTGTTTGTTTTCTAAATAACAATTCATAGAAGAAAAATATATTTTCCCATCAAATTCTTGAAATGTTGTTGGGTTATTCTCATGATTAGTTTCAACTTAAAAAAACCTTGTACTTTTGTGTACATTATAAATATTTATGTGTATTGCACCAAATTTCTCTTTTTGATATTTTTAATGGAATTATTTTCTCAAGAAGCTCCTTTTGAATTTCTTGGTTCCATGCAGCATTTATAATTTTTTCAAACCAATTTTGAAAATATTTACATTACTTTTCATCATTTTTTAATCTCTTTTTCTTTTCATTTTATATATATCCCTACATTTTAAATATTTCCATAGGTTTTAACAAACAGAAGAATTTTTATGATTTTGAAGACTTCTTTCATCGTAAAATGTTTTGAAGCATTTATTACATCTGATTTGTTCACCTTCACAAGTACATTCTTTTGAAAAATTGTCTGTCGTATTTTACTAGGCATTTATGTTCATTAGTTCTTTTGTAATGCACTTCATAATTATTAGAATAATTATTTTTGTTAAAAATTCTGCAATGGATGTAATGATTTCAAAGTGACTTGCTGTTGTGTATGAAAATAAATATCTATGTATAAATATTTCTTGCTAGTTGTTCATCAAAGTTTTCAGTACTTATGTATTAGTGTTACCACAGCCAAATTTTGCAGCAAAAAATTCTGTTTAAAATCACATTTCAAAACTGTTCTTTACTTTTCTATTTATACTGTTTAGAAATAAGGTCATCTTAATTTTAAATATAAATTTTTACTACACATCTTGAACAATAAATTCCTTTTCCAAATTTCATTTTAGTGTTAATAATATAGGTTTCAGAAACCTGCTTTGAGTGGAGAATTTACCATTTGATCAATTTCATTTATCCTTTTTTTTTACCTTTACTTCATTTCTCATTATTTCCATAAAAGTTACTGAAACTAGCTTTAAAATTTTCTCTGACAGTTTAATCTTCAATGTTGATTATAAAGGTACAGCAATGTTGATTAAAAATACAAACTAAAATCAAAATACTTTAAAAAGGAGATGAACATCATATTGCATTCGATAATAGAATTAATGTGTTAAGTGTTTTAAAAGCATAAGAAAGCATTTGTGAATCTTAAGATCCTCCCTTATTGTATTTGCTATTTTCTTCTTTTAACTAGATTTATGTTTTAATTATTTGAAGGATTTTAAATCAATCTCAAAATTATAGGAGTGTGTAAGATTTTAAGGTTAAAAATAAATTATATTATCCATCTTCACAAATAGGGAGTTATGTAGGCTATATTTCTTAACATTTTAAAGATTTTTTTGTATTATTATGTAATATTGTTGCTTTTTATAATGAAGTCAACATTGATGTATTATACAAATTTACTCACTCTAATCCACCAGGAAATTTGATAATAATTATATTTGCAGAGTCAGCTTGCTGCATTTTCAATGGCATGTACTGTACAAAGTGAAAAATCTTGTTACGCTTAGACTGCAATGAAAAATAAGTGAGGGGGGTATATTTTGAAGTGATACATTGTGAGTGATGACTGTTGACTGCGACTTATAAAAGTAAGTGTTAATCAATTCTCCTTCTTGTTTAAGTATTAAATTTACTTGGTAGAACATCATTTTATATGAGGTGGGGATTATGATGAATATTATGGTAAAAAATTTTGTAGCTAGAATATGTTACAAGAGATTGTAATTTTCATAGATATAAATAATTTGTGGGAATTCTTTCCAAATTAGTCCTAATAAGATTAAGTAAGAACCTCTTGATTCATCTAGAAGTATTTTTAAATTAAAAGGTGATATAATTTTTTTAGTGGCTATTGAAGAATTTAAAAAATTCTATTAACTTTTAATTTTTGTTTGTTAACTTTTACAAATTACTAGATTTAAATCTGTTGTTTTTAATTATGTCACCTGATCGACAGAAACATCAGATCAAGGCCCACAAAATTCATTGTTGCAATGAATTTTGTGGGCCTTGATCTGATGTTTCTGTTGTGCACCGGTCTTTAGGGGTAGCTTTGAGCACCATACAGGTGACAGTACAATTTGGCAGGGTACCACCCCAATTTTGAGGGAGAACACCCTGGGGGTAATCAGAGGCCTCCCATCCATCTTCCCCTTCCACCAACCTAAAGAGAGGACTTGTAGCACAATGGCTATTTAGAGTTACCTCGTGCTGCAAAAAAACTATACATTTATGCATATCCATGCCTTCTCTGGGATTCCACCCCAGGCCTACGACACTGCATCCAACATCACTAACCACTATATCAAATAGGCAGCAGATTTAAATCTAATTCATTGTATGTATAGAGAGTCATAGGTTATAAGTAGAAGTTGAGGGATTTGTAAAATATCATATTCAAGGGATGAGTGCCTTAGATAAAAAAAAGATTAAATTAATGCTTAGTTTCATAAGAAAGGATTAATGTGATGCTGAAGGAATTTGAAAATAATCTGACATAATCAATATGATGAATGGTAATCAATGAGGATGATTCATCATTCATATAGAAATGAATGTGTTGCTAAGTATTATGTAGATTCAAAAATAGACATGTCAAACCCTTTATAATTTTTTTTTAAAATTTAGTAAAAATTCTGTGCTGTAAGAATCTTTGTCAATGAAAATGTTATCTCTAACTATTCAAGAAGAATATTTATAGAGATAGTTTCATGGATTTTAATCAATTCACTTTAAATTTATTGATTCTTTAAATGAAATACTTTGCAGGTATGTGTATTAAAATTAGTTTTCATTCACAAATGAGAAATAAAAGGGCCTTTTATCATTTATTATAGATTTTTTTTTATCAATAGTAATTATATTTATATATAATGGGGAAATAGGTGAAGAAAATTTTCAATCGTTCACTTATTATAATGGTAATAAAATACCACTAAATATAGCACATTTTATGGTGCATTGAAACAACATTTAGGGATTGTACTGTTTTTTTTTTCTTCTATTTTTTTAAAAAAAACCTACTCTTTCAATAAATGGATATCAGTGTGGAAAATGTGTATATATTTTAGAAATTTCAAAAATAATGTTAAATGGTATTTAATTTCAGGTTATCAAGCATTATTAGGAGATTTTTTTATAGAATTTGAAGAGGACAGTTAATTGAAATTATATTTCTTCATTTTAAAACCCTTTTTAATTATTATTAAAGAATACACAATACTTGGATTATTATATCACACATTAAGTGAAGTATTTATATTCAATCATGTTATAACTTCTTGATTTATTTCAGCACAGATGTACAAATAAAAATGTTTTTAGATAGAAAACCATGATACATTTGAGAATGCCAATGTTTAGGTAACCTGCTGAATTAAAAAATTACGTATGTTGGTTTCTTTTCTTCAAAAAAAAAGGAGGGTTTTTATGCTTACAATCTTTATGTTGCAATTTGAATCACAAAAAAGGTTTCAAGGCATTATGAAAACAAGTGGCACGCATATAGATCTGATTGCGTTTTATCGTAAAATGTGCTAACAACGGCAAAATAGAAACCAGAATTAAAATTGTAAATGGGTTATAAAAAATATCTTAACTTAGCTTTTGAAATAAAATAGTTAGATGTAATACATCCTGAAACACGGTAAGCATCTTTTTTTATTAGGAAATCTATTTTATGCAATAAGATACGAAGTAATTTTCTGAAATTCACTTTAGTTCCATTGCAGTATTTAAATTACATATTAGAAAGATTTCTTGAGAGTCAAATAATAGGTATTATCTAAGGTATTTCATTAAATCATAACGACATGCATGAGTATAAGAAATAAATTTAAGAGGTTTTATTATAAAATTTGAAAAAATCATCTGTAATTAATGAATTCATCATCCAAGATTTGTAAATTTAAATAATTAAAAAATATTTTTCTAATTGTTATGACTTATTTAATTCTAAAAAAAAATCCAGTTAAGGATGTACATTTCCATAAAACTGACCAAAATATAGAACGTTATCTCATTTTAATTGTGTGACTTTTTAAATATGTGTACCAAATTTTATTGTTAAACTACATTATTTAACAAGTTTTTAAAAAAATTTTAAAACAATATCTGGATGCAAAATTGAAACAAGAGCACATGACTTCAGCATTTTATTGATACATTTTCACCGGACCTAAACGCTTTCAATTGATTTACTTGTGTGTTTCTAAAACTTGATACTTTAACTGAAAGAGAAGGAAATGAGTTCCCCTTTGTTCCCCTTATTCATGAAGTAGGTGTTACTGCATTTTGTTTAGTAATTATTTTCACATTTTAAAGTAACCAGCTTTGGGTTTTTCATGATATTGTATGACAATATTGTTAAAATTATTTCTAAGCAATTCTGTACTATAGAGAAGAAATATATTTTCCAAATTAAAAGTTTAATCATTCAAAAACAGTAAGTTTTTTTTTCATGTATAACACTCCTGCACTCTCCCTTGGAAGTAGATTTTGAAAAACCCTGTTCTTTTGGATCTCTACTCAGGAAAAACAGAATATTTGCTACATTTCAAGTTTGTGGGTGCAGTACTTCTAAAAGGGGAATTTTTGTGTAGAATGCTTCCGCGACCTTCCTTCACCCTGGGATACCCTCGATTTTTCCCAAAACCATTAGCAGATCTCTTCTCAACATTAAGAACATGCTTACCGAATTTCAAGTGTAATTGTTCAACTTATCAATATTTATTTTCTAATTTAATTTCAACTGTGTAATTATTATCATTACATGTACATTGCTTCTCGATTTCCTGTTTTGATGTTCACTGGTACTTTTCTGTTTCAGTTTTGCATGAAACTACTTGTAGAAGGCAGATTTAATTCAGTTGAATAAAGTACTGATAATTTTTTTTAGGAAAAATATCAGTCTGAGTAATATTTTTCACATTTGAGCACACGATCATTCACGGATGTTTTTATAGACGTTTTAATGAGACAAACTAGTATGATGAACTTAGTTTTCAAATGCGATTTTGATAATGGATATAACAATCCCAATGTTCACCTCTCATATCGCACGTACACATGCTGATTAATTGTATAAATTCACACAGTGTACCAATTGAAAAAAGAATAAAATCTTGTAAATTTTGATAGAATTACATTTTTTGTGGTAGAATTATATTTTTAGCGCAAATAAAGATATGCATAAGATAAAATTATTTATTCGGAACTGAACCGATCAATATTTTTTTAGTTGAACCGGAATGAAAAAAATTATGGTTCGAAGCCCTGGTTTTAACTTTTTCATTTATTCCACTGACCTTCTTAAGTTTAAATTACTTTTTTCCCCCATGATGATTACTCTTTGAAAATCCTAAAACCTTTTTTTGTAATCAAATGAAACTTTTTCTTGTTATCTGAAATAAGGATTACGATGAACAGTTATTCTTTTAAAAATCCATAAAGTTAGATACAGCTGAATTTTCTCCCCTGTATTTATAGTGTCAGAGGAATTTTTTTGTAACATAAATATCTTCGTCTAAACATTTCCATGTGCATAATTGTGAGAAACACATCTAAGTGTAAGAGGTAAAAAATTGTCTAAAAATATTAAAATTTATAAAAGTAGCACAAATTTTAAAATATTGAAATGTTTTTTTAAAAATATGAAATTTTAAATAACTATTTTAGAATGTTGGTTTTTTCCTCCTGGAAAAAACATTATATTAATAACATAGTATATGTCTTAATTAATGTGTTACATTACTATCTAATTCAGTATCTTAACTATAGCATCTAAATTGAACTCTGAATATTCTATCAGATACGAAATTCAAAGCTTGGTCATCTCTTTTATTTGTTTTCTACTAAGCAGATGTTTAATGTCCCGTTAGTTTAAACTACTCATGTAATTCTAATTTTTTCGAAAGGCCTTTCTCTTTTGTTCGAAATTTCGGCTGCCACAAATATGATTCCTTCTAACAACTTCACAATTCACCAAATTGCACAAAAAATTGTCCAAATTGTTTTCTTCCTAAACAAATTAATCGAATAATTTTGTACTCAATTCACTCTCTTTCTCATAAAATTTACCTAGGTTCAAACCAGAACACTTTCAGAGGACAAAAATAGGTAATAAGAAACACATACAATAAGGAACGGCTTAAGACCTTTAGAGGCCCCTAGGCCTCTTAAGATTTTCGGAGGCCCTGGATTCCAGTGCAAAGGTAGGCCCTACCTGTGATCCTTAAAAGTAGAGAGTATATTGCATGCCTTGTCATATACTCATACAATCGGTAATTTGAAACAAATAAATGTGCACGTCTCGCAAACTTACAAACCAGCTCGACTGATGGCCGCATTTCGACTCAATGAGTTGAATGATTAACAAACATTAATTAGTGCAATCATCTTTCGAGAATTGCTCAAGAGAAACATTTATGATATAGTTTTTAACGATGCATAAGCCAATAAAATTATTAACTTCTTGATTTATTTCAGCGCAGATGTATGAATAAAAAGGTTTTTAGATAGAAAACCATGATACATTTGAGAATGCCAATGTTTAGGTAACCTACTGAATTAAAAAATTACCTATGCTGGTTTCTTTTCTTCAAAAAAAAAAAAAGGAGGGTTTTTATGCTTACAATCTTTATGTAGCAATTTGAATCATAAAAAATGTTTCAAGGCATAATGAAAACAAGTTGTAGGCATACAGATCTCATTGTGTTTTATCGTAAAATGTGCTATCAACGGCAAAATAGAAAACGGAATTAAAATTGTAAATAGGTTATAAAAAATATCTTAACTTAGCTTTTTAAATAAAATAGTTAGGTGTAATACATTCTGAAACAAGATAATCATCTCCCCCCCCCCCAGGAAATCTATTTTATGCAATAAGATAGAAGGTAATTTGCTGAAATTCACTTTAGTTTCATTGCAGTATTAAAATTGCATATTAGAATGATTTCTTGAGAGTCAAATAATAGTATTATCTAAGGTATTTCATAAAATTATAATGACATGCATGAGTATAAGAAATTTAAAAAAAATCATCCATAATTAATGAATTCATCATCCAAGACTAGTAAATTTAAATAATTAAAAAATCGTTTTCTAATTTTTGTTATTGACTTACTTAATTCCAAAAAAAATAATCTAGTTAAGAATATACATTTCCATAAAACTGACCAAAATCCAATTTTCCAAATTAAAAGTTTAATCATTCAAAAGCAGTAAGTTTTTTTTTTATGTATAACACTCCTGCACTCTCCCTTGGAAGTAGATTTTGAAAAACCCTGTTCTTTCGGATCTCTACTCAGGAAAAAGAGAATATTTGCTACATTTCAAGTTTGTAGGTGCAGTCCTTCTATAAAGGGAATTTTTGTGTAGAATGCTTCCGCAACCTTCCTTCACCCTGGGAAACCCTCGATTTTTCCCAAAACCATTAGCAGATCTCTTCTCATTATTAAGAACATACTTACAAAATATTAAGCGTAATTGTTCTAAAATGATTCTTTTTATTTTCAACGCCTCTGTCATTCCTAACCTTGGGGGTCGATTTTTGCAAAGCGCATTCTTATCTGATATCTACTCAACAAAAGAAACTTACCACTGTAGTTTCATGTCTGTAGGACTAATAGTTTTGGAGATCTCATTATGAGTAGCTTTTCTCCTTTTTATATATGTATATATTTATTAATATAAAGTGAATTTTTTTTCTGGTCATTTATAGAATTCATGGGGAAAACAACTTTCGATTTATTCAATTATATCTAGATGTCTCATAAATATTTATGTAAATATCTCTTTTTTGATATATGAACTCAGTGTTATTAGTTAAATAAAAGATGAAAAGGTTACGATCTTAATATCAAGCCTTAAAGCTGCTAGTAATGAAGCGTACCTTCTGTATTTTATTCTCTTGGGTTGATTGAAACATATCTGTTCAAAGACATTAATAAAAATGAGTACACAACAATTTTTGTAAAAGTCCTCAGAAGAAACATGTGTGACACAAAATCTAGTTACCGTTGCACTTTGTGATAATTTTTTAAAATTAAATATTGAAAATAATATGCTGATAATTAGCGATTTTTTTTAAAAAATAGGGCATTTTTTTTAACTAAACAAAAATACTAATTTAGTATATATGTGGCATTAGAGAGTGTAGGGTTTTAAAAGACAAAATTAAAAAAGCCTCATTAATTATAAGGGAAGGAGGCATATCAGCCCGTGTTGTTTGTAATATTTCCTTAAATTAAATCAGAACCAATCCTAATATAAACCTAAAATGTAAGTTTTAATAAGTTTAAAAGAAATTGAAAATGCATTTAATACATTCCCCATTCTTTTATTTTACTTAGATTCAACACGTTTTTTTACTACATATAATTCAGAATGGATTTTGCTTATTAATATGAACTGATTTACTATATATGTATGATTGAATGCTATATTTTAACTCTTTCATTTATTTCACTGACTTTCTAAAGTTTAGATTTTTCTTTTCATGATGATTACACATTTAAAATGCTTAGACTTTTTTTTGTAATCAATATAAAGTTGTCAAACTTTTTCTATTTATCTGAAATACGAATTTAGATGAACATTTATTCTTTAAAAATCCATTAAGATAGTAGAAGATACACCTGGGATTTCTCCCCTGTTTTTATAGTGTTGGTGGAATTTTTAAAAAATATAAGTGTCTTTGGTCTAACCAATTCCTTTTACACAATTGTGAGAAACACATTTAAGAGTAGGAGGTAAAAAATTGATTAAAAATACTAAATTTTTAACAGTAGTACAAATTTCAAAATATTGAAATGTTTTTTAAAAATTTGAAATTTTTAAGAACTATTGTAGAGTGATGTTTTTTTCCCTCTTGGAACATATTTTATATGGGTATATATAGACTACATTATTGTTTTAATCAATGTGTGTTACATTACTGTCTAATTCAGTATTTTATTGTAGAATTTTAATTGAACTCTGAATGTTCAATCACATACAAAAGTTAAAGCTTGGTGATCGCTTTTATTTATTTTTCTACTAAGCTGATGATTAATATCCTTTTAGTTTAAACTACAGATAATATAATTGGCCTGAAATTGGATTATTGGCATCTTAATTCTAATTTTTTAGAAAAGCTTTTTCTTTTTTTATTTGAAATTCCGGCTGCCAAGCATGATTCCTTCTAACAATTTCACAATTCACCAAATTGTGCAAAACAATGTCCAAATTGTTTTCTCCCTAAATAAATTAACCGAATGATGGATTCAATCCACTCTCTTTCTCATAAAATCCATGTAGGTTAAAACCTGAACACTTTCGAATGACAAAAATAGGTCATGAGAAACAGATGCAATTCTGTTATTTTTGTTCCTCAGTCATTAATAACCGATTTGTACCTTAAAAAAACAAGAGGTAAACCGAATTGCCATTACACTCACATTTCTAGAAATTCGTTCACATTCCTAATCCTTTCACTGATGGGAGAGATTATAAGTTAAAAAAATAAATAATTGAAACAGGTAAAAATTGTTTTCAAATTCTCCTAACTCATCATTCCTGGTAAAGTAGTTTATTTTTATATGTGTTATATAGAGATCACTACAGATAAATTCTAGAGGGAAAAGCGTTGAAGTTTATAAAACCAGGAATAACTTGAGAGGCAGATGATGAGAAACTAACCGTACTCTGCTGTGAGTGCAACAACCAAATTATCAAATTTCCTTGTGGATTCACTGGAAACAAACTGAACTATATGCTTAGAATATAGTAAAACATTTATTCGAACTTTATATGTTTCTGTTTTCTTTTTCTATATGGAAAATTATTTTAAAAATCTTTTGTTTTCAAAGCATCAAAAAGTAGAAAGCACTATGTAATAAATAGTTTAGTTAGGGTTAAAAAATACTTTAATGTGGTGTGAAGTATTTTAAATAGCCAAGAGCTCACCTGAACAGTTTTCCTCAAATGACTTTCTTTTTGAATATTCCATTTTTATATGTGTAAAAATGATTGTGTATTCTCTGTTATTTTTGGCCATTAAAATATATACCAAAATAATGGGAACAGAACAAATTATTAAATACTTTAAAAACTTGTCATATTTCAGAGCACTATCTTTTAAATTTTACATTCTGTTCGTAATACCCAATTTTTGCAGAATTGTGAAATAATACGGTTCATGAATGCCTTTCTTACCAAACTGATAGTCTTAATGCGATTTAGTGTTTTTTATTCATTAGTGTTGAGGTTTAAACTTAAGAAAGAAGTTACTTTCGTCGTGATCTCAGTCGTCAAGTGGAAAATGAGATGTGTACTATTATAGTCATTTATATAATAGGGAGAAAAGATTCCAGATCTTAAGATTCTGCACCTAAAAATATTACAAATAAAACAGAAACAAGAGGAAACTTTATCCCCAAACAGTAATTTTATTCCAATTTAAGAAGAGTGGTTATTTTTATTAAAACTCTTCCCCAGTTTTATCGAAAAATGAAGTCATACGGAGTCATAAATGGATGAATTAATTAATTTAGCCAGGTTCTAGGTAGTAAGACTCCGAATCAATGTGAAATTGTTATTTTGGGGGGGAGGGGGATTCAAGTTGACATTTTCTTTTATCCTTTTTGGAAATATCTGTAATTATTTTGTTAAATTAGTATCTCAAACAATCTGCAAAATTCTGCCTTTTCAGGATATTCTCTCTTTTATACTTCGCCCATTTACATCTACATATAAAATCCGCCTGGTAACTCCTCCAAACTTTCTAATTGGGTCTGTACACTTGCGCAAATGATACGTTAAGTAAGGTTTGAGTTTCTTGACCCACTGTTGTTACCAAATCTCTCCTCTGAGGAATTTTAACCATATCCTGTAAACAAGGAATGTAAAAAAATACCGAATATTAAGGGTAGGAAACCGCTTCCTTTCAGAAGGTAATAAATTATTGTTTATTGCTTCAGAATTTCTTCAAAGTGCAGTGTTTCATTAAAAATCTTTTTTTGTTCTTTACAGATGCATGCAAATGGGGAAAAAGATGCTTTCCTGTGATGCTTTTCTCTTCGTAAATATATCATTAGACATTAACGACCTGAAACCGAAGAACGACATGTTATTGAAATTTGCAACAATACCTCTTAAAAGGAAAACTGGTAATGACTTTTGCGATTTTATACCAAAGACAAGCTTCATTATTTTGAAATTTTCAAAATGGCCTTCCGTGTCATTTTTATCTTAAGAAGACATTTTGTAATCCATACCAAAGAGGGCCATAAGTTGGTGAAAGTTCCGTAAAGATCTTTTTCAAAAAGCGTTATTTAATACCTCATATGCTAACTCTTTCCTTACGTTTGTTAAATGTCCAAGAAGTCTTTTTCTGTCAGTAGTACTTTTAAAATTCAAGTTCCTACAAAAAAAGAAGCCAACTATTTGTGAAATATTCTGAAAGCCATTTTCTGTTAATGGCGACTTTAAAAAACATGCAAATTGGTACCGAGAAAAAACCACATGTTTGTGAACATTGTAGTAATGCGTTCTCTACCAGTACTGCTTTAAAAAAGCATTTGCAAATCCACACCAAGGAAAAACCATGTGTTTGTGAAACTTGCAAGAAGGCTTTCTCTCACATTTCTTCTTTTAAAAAGCATTTGCGAGTTCACACCAGAGAGAAACCTCATGAATGTGAAATTTGCAGGAAGGCTTTCCCTTTCAGTAGTGCTTTAATAAAACATTTACGAATTCATACCAAAGAGAAGCCATACGTTTGTAAAATTTGCAGCAAGGGTTTTTCTAGCAGTAGTGCTTTAAAAAGACATTTGCAAATCCATATCAAGGAAAAGCCATACGTTTGTCAAATTTGCAGCAAGGTTTTTTCTGCCAATAGTGCTTTAAAAAGACATTTGCAAATCCATACCAAGGAAAAGCCATGTGTTTGTGAATTTTGCAAGGAGGCTTTCTCTCACATTTCTTCTTTAAAAAAACATTTGCGAGTTCACACCGGAGAGAAACCTCATGAATGTGAAATTTGCAAGAAGGTTTTCTCTTTCAATGGTGATTTAAAAGTGCATTTGCGCATTCATACCAATGAGAAGCCATATGTTTGTGATATATGTGAGAAGGCTTTCTCTATCAGAAGTAATTTTAAACAGCATCTAAAAATCCATACCAAGGAAAAGCCATGTGTTTGTGAAACTTGCAACAAGGCTTTCTCTCATATTTGTTCTTTAAAAAAGCATTTGCGAACTCACATAAGAGATAAGTCTAATGAATGTTAAATTTGCAAGAAGGATTTTTCTTGTAGTAGTCATTTGTAGAGGCACTTGCAAATTAATTATAAAGAGAAGACAAATTGTGAAATTTGCAAGAAGCTTTCTGTGACATGAGTACGTTAAAAAAACATTTAGGGGAGACCGGGGCAAGATGACGACGTTAACAAATTTTTGTTGTTTATTAATTTATTTTTAAGGGTGGTAATATCAATTTTACATGAACTGTTAGAGTAGTCCTTTGTAGTATTAAAATATATTACCATTTAATTTTTCTAATAAAAGAAATAAAGGAGAATTTCATTTTTTCATAACCTTAACAAATCGTCATCTTGTCCCAATACTGGGGCAAGATGACTTTTGCCTTGGGGCAAGATGGCGACACTGAAAAAAGTTGAACATATTTTATCTTGTAAATGTGTTACATGGTTTAACAAATGATAACTGTGTTTTTACATCTTACAATGTATCAAACTAAGCTTAATGCATTGTAGCGGAATGTTGAAGTGTTTAGTTGTGTACCTAACAATAGTCACAAATAAAAATGCCATTTTTATAATTGGAGAACATTCCTCATGCCAACACTCTTGGCATTTACAGCACTGGATCCATTCTTCTGTTGGAGGGTTCCTCTTCACAACCAGGACCTCTTATAACACAGTTCTTTGAAGTTGATACAACTGGAATCTTTGGCCTGGATTTTATAGACTTAGGCCTACAGGCAGAGGCGGATTAAGTTAGTTGGAGGTCCCTGGTGGTAAAAGGTTTGGGGCCCCCTGGGCTGAAGAGTTGAAAAAATTCGCTGACCTTAAATTCTCAAAATAAAATGTATAGCTAAAAAAAAAAAAAAATAAATAAAAATTAACGGCTCAAAAAAAAAACTTTTAACTTTATTTTAAAGAATTTTTTTTAAAAAAAACCTTACTTAAAAGCTTAAAATTTTGCTATATAACTTTACGTCTTGATTTTTCTTGGGCAAATTCATCGATTATTTTTGAAGTATCTATTTGGACCAAAACATCTTGTTCTATGTATAAAATGGCCATGCTGTTCAGTTTGTCTTCTCCCATACTACTTCTTAAATAATTTTTAACGCGCTTTAAAAAGGAAAAGATCACTCACTTGATGTATTTGATATCGGTATAGTTAAAAATATTTTTAGAAATCTCAACATTAGGGAAAGTCGAGACCATTTCTTTTGCAATTCGATAAATTCCTATTGGAGTGTTCATAGTATCTTTGTTTTCTTTTAAAAATAGCAAAAACTGATCCAATTCATCGTCAAAATTAAGCGATTCAATATCGTCTTTGTAAATATCCTTTAATTTTTGAACAGCTTTCTTCTTAATTTCAGAAAACCTCTCGTCAAAAAATACAAAAATGGGGTTCTATAACAGTTTTATATATTCCAGCTCTTCGGGATAGTTCTGCACTTGTCCTATCGCATATGACATAGAATGAGTTGAAAAAGAAATTTTCCCTATTTTCAAATTCATGACCTTTTGTTTCACCGAAAATAGTTTTTCTTTCGCTGCCTGCAAGCTTGTCCAACTTCCTTTTCAAATGAGAGCCCTGATAAAGCAGTTGCTTCTTGTTCTACTTTTCCAAATTCATTCCTGAAATTTTGTATATAATTTTCTAGATTCCAGTGGATTAGATCCTTTTAATAGCTCACACCCAACTGATTGTAATGCTTTGCTAGTAGCACTTACCCTCTGGAGTATGGTATCCCAAATCACGGTCATCAGGGATTCATAATTTCCCATGTGTTTCAAAAGTACCCAATGATTAAGTTGGCCGTACGCTAGCCTCCGGCAACGGAGTTAGTCGCTGTCGACTCAGTATTCCACTCCTTTACCAAACACCCCAACGCAAACAAGAATAGCTCCAGCAATTTTTCTTTATATTATTATTATTTCAGGTCGCAATCTAATGTACTTTCTTAATTTTAATTTTATTTTTAAAATTTTAACTTTTAAACTTTTTATACTTTTATAGATTGGCTCATATATTACTAAACAAAATTATCGTAATACGTTAGGATTACAAACAAAAAATCAACACAATAAATATAATAACGTTTTATTTCAATTTCGAGTTATTGTTAGGATTCTTTTAAGTATGGTAAATAATTAATGAATGTACTCAAAATCTCATTAATGTTTTGTATTTTAAATGAACTATTATCGCTTTTTATAACTGACTCAAGAAATTATTTTTATAAGAGAGGCAAATAATATTTTTTCATTTGAATAACAATGCCAATCGAAAATGTTTTAAGATTCAAGCTACGAAAACACATTTAAATATGTTAATAATCATAAAAATATTCTAAGAAACTGATGACAGTTATTTATATTTATGTATAAAATACGAAAAATAAATAAATAAATAAAATAGTAATGACACGCAAATGCGACAAAATATTTTTCTTCACTTTATTTTACGCAATGATTAAAACTTAAAAATCAAAAAAGAATTTGAAAATTAAAATATAGTTACCTTTTTTTGTTGTTTAAATATGGTTCTCCGATTTGTCTGTATAAGCGCAGGAAGCTAAAAGAAATTAGTTCAAAAGTCAAATTAACGCAAAATTTCCTCAGTTTTCTTCGAAAAGGGGTCTTTTTCTGAGGGTCATTCGGTCCCATTCTTTTCATTCGTCCTTAAGCCTGTCATCTTGATCGTGCTTTTGTCCAATGTGCCGAAATTCTTCTTTAAACGCGCCCCTTCCCCCAGAAAACCAACGCGTTGAGAACTCCTTAAAAAAAATTAACTATAGACTTGGAGGGTGACAGAAAACTTCAGGCGCTTATGGTCCTATCTTTTCTCGGAACGGGAAGCAGTTATCCAGCCCTTGCTCTCCATGAATGCACATTCAGTCTCTTGGTTGTTACAGAAATAAAAAAAGAGAACCGTGATAAATATAATATAATACTCTCTTTCACACTGGACCATCTATGAAAAAAATTCCGACTAAGGGCCAAGCCTTCCTGTAGCTTCTTAGTACGACGTTTATTACAGTCAATCAATAGACGAAGGGGTTATTGTCATTTACAGGCAAAAAATATTCTGAATGGATTTTTTCCATCCTAATAAGTGTTATCTGTATTTCACTTCAAACGATCTTTCTGTCGATCCGCTTTGAATGAGAAGTTTTTCCTACATTCAAAGATCACACCACTCCTCCATTATTTAGAGTAATTTTACCAGCTTTTAAACTTTTCTTATTGCTTTTCCTGAGATTCAGAATTCACACGGAAAACTTATATCGTTTTATGCCAGTGACATACTATTTTATAAACGTAAAAAGGAACTCTTAATATGACCATTGATAACATTGTACGACTTTTTGCTTACACACGTCCAGGGCTTCTAGGGGAGCCCGTATCATTGATACGGTGATAGCTACGCCCCTGATAAGAAGAAATGTTGTTCAGGAATATTTCTCAAACTTTAAAATCCATTCTTATTATATGCTTCATCTGTGGTAGTGCGAACCGTTAAAGTCTGCATGATTTCAAGAATTAGTTTGCAGATTATTGAAATTCAGAGATCTACAATAGTAATGTTTACGACAAAATTCACATTTCTTACGATAGGAATATTGTCAAGTTTTCATATGCAAGAGTACATATTAGTTTTTGATCATTCTGGGGCCCCTGCGCACAACATCCGCCACACCACCAACATGGCTGACCCTGTACATAGTTCCCTTTCTCTATATTACAAAAACTTAAAATGTAGAAATACTAAAAGGAAAACATTATCAAACTAGAAACACACAAGTTTTTCTCAAAAATCAAACATATGAAAGCAAATGGTGTAAAAATGATCATATGAAACCAAAACAATAAAAAAATTAAAGAACAAGATGCACATTACCTGAAATTTTATCTTTAAAAGTTAATCAAATTTAAGTTGACCACTAGTAAAAAATGCCAGCAAAATTCAGACCTTATGAAAGTATGCAAATATCCCTGTGATCAATTATTTCAATAGCCAAAGATCCTCTACAGTTTTTTCCAAAAAATAACTTTCATCTATTTCACTATTTGATTCATTCATCAATTTAGAGAAACTTCAATCTCACTTAAATATTTCGCTTTTTCTGTCATGCTGACTGAAATAAAACTGATATTAAATTTACAAAATACTTCGATCCAGTGCCAGATTACTCGTTAGGCGGAGTAGGCAGTTGCCTATGGGCCCCGTGCTTTTCAGGGGCCCACAAAAGCATGTTCTGTTTTCTGTTAGTGCTCCAAAAACAGGCTAAAGGGCCCCGAGAACTCAACTGCCTAGGGGCCTCCATGTCGTTTAATCCGACACTGCTTCGATCTCTTTCCCCACATTCTCAAAATATAAACACAAAAATCCAGATAACAATAAATCACGAACCTTCAAATACTAAATTCTTTCAAAAGAACTAAACATTGGTAAAGGTTTATAGTCTGAGATCTGGGATCAAATTTTTAAAAACTTGGAACCGAAAACATATATTAAAGATCAAAGTTCAGAAAAACATTTTTTTTTTAAAAAAAAGCAAAAAAAGAAACGGATTTCAACCGCAATTACATGTTTTTTATGAGGGTAACACTAATAGTTATACGATTCAAATGTGGGTAATCATTGGGTTTGCAATATCAGTACAAGATTTTTTGTTGCACGTTGAACTTATAACTGAAGTCTTATCAGCTTGGGGCCCCTGGCGGCCGCTTAATCCGCCTCTGCCTACAGGAACTTAGTTTACTCCCTTTTTAGCTTCACGAGCTTTTTTTCTCTGTTTTTTTTTAAACTTCCTGTTCTTCCTTCTGCTTTTCCCTTTGTTCTAACATTTCTTTGATGGGTGTGCTTGTAAGAATGCTAGAGCTCAGTTTTTTTTTCTTTTTTTCCCTCACATTATATTGTTTTAGGTAATGGTTTGAAATAAAAAAAAAACACTAACAGGCTTCTTTGGTGCATCAGAATCAGCATTTGCCATAAGTTCTGGTTTTTCTGGAGGGTTTATATGTTGGTTTTCTATTTCCGGGATCTGAGGATTAGCACTATTATTCTCAGTTTCCTCGATAACAGCAACATGGTTAGTAGTTTTTACCGCAACATAGTCATGTTCGCTAAACACAAGAGGATTATGAGGCTCGATCCCATATTCTTTAAACCCTTTCAACGGCATTTCCATCTGTAGCTGATTTGAAGTAAGTGATGCTCAAAACCTCACCAATATTTTCGTCTGTGATAGTTTGTTCTGGATGAGTGACCATAAAGTTGTCACATGCTTGGCTATAGCGCTTTTTAAGTGGTCGAAAAAGGACACAACAAGGGGCTAGAGACGATGTGATGTGTGCGACGGCAACCCAACCATGATGATGCTTTTCGCTCTGCAATATAAGATAGCCTGCAAAGATATGAGTTTTGTGATTGTCAAAAATCAACAGAGTAGGAGATTCTTTGTTTGGTTTCACATGAAGATAAAAGTGCTTCAAAAAAGAGAAAAAGGTGCCCACATTGTTCCAGCCCTTAACACTACAGTTGCCTATAGTTCCTGGTGGGGCTCTTTCTACAAGTTCAGGAAGCATTCGTTTTCTCGCAAAAAATCAGAAAAGGTGGCAGGTAAAAGCCAGTGCTCTAAATCAACAAATTATTGTTACATTCTTTCCTCTTTAGGGAGGGGCTTAGCGGATGGCAAAAAATGTCTTCCTTTGGTCACCCCCTTTCGAATAAAACCTTTCCCGATCCGATGCACCCCTTAGCCCCAGAAGAGATGGAAGCGCAAGGTCGCGCGGACATACACACAAACAAACAAGTGTTCACATGATTTAATAGAATGGACAACAATAGTTAGTTTAATAAATTCCGAAACACGGGGCAAGATGACGAGCTCGTCATCTTGCCCCGTGTTTCGGATCGTGATCTTGCCCCAGACTGTTTAAAAATATTCGTTCTCATTACCATGAAGGAAGGCAATTAATTGACATTTATTCATTGTAATAGGTAGTATTTAAACCAAGTTTTTCATAAATATTAAGGAAAAACGTTATATCTTACCTGTATCTGTAACAGAGCTTATTTACACATGCATAAAAGTTATGTCGTGGCAGCAAAAAACAACCAAAGCTTCACAACTAGCACAAAAAGGGCGATTTCAGCGTGTCTATACTATTGTTTAACGAAAGGCCAAAGGGAGATCCAGTAGTGTTCATTTGATGCTGCTACCTAGTGGAATACGAAAAATTAAGACATTCGTCATTTTGCCCCGGACCGGAGAGAAACCTCATAAATGTGAACTTTGCAAGAAGGTTTTCTCTTTCAATAGTGATTTAAAAGTGCATTTGCGATTTCATACCAATGAGAAGCCATATGTTTGTGAAATGTGTAAGAGAGCTTTCTCTTTCGGAAGTAATTTTAAACAGCGTTTGCGAATTCATACAATGAAAAAGCCGTATATTTGTGAACTTTGTAGAAAGACTTTTTCTCGAGATTATCGCTTAGAATAACTTTTTGCGAATTCATAAAGAAAAGCCATATAATTGTGAAACTTGCAAGAAGGCTTTCTCTACCAGTTGTGATTTAAAAAGGCATTTGCGAGTTCACATCAAAGAGAAAAATCTCATGAATGTGAAATATACATGAAGGCTTTCTCTCAGAGATGTAGTTTAAAAATGCATTTGCGAATTCATACCGAGGAAAAGCCATATGTTTAGGAGATTTGCGGGAAGGCTTTCGCTCAGAGATGTAATCTAGAAAGGCATTTACGAATTCATACAAAAGAAAAGCCGTATCTTTGTGAAATTTGCAGGAAGTCGTATTCTCAAAAGCATCACTTAAATGAACATTTGCAAGTTCATGCTAGAGAGAAGCCTTATGTGTAAGTAAAATTTTGCTATAAGGCTTTCTGTGCCAATACTGATTTGAAAAGACATTTATGAATTCATACCAATGAAAAGGTGCAATTTTAAAATTTGCTGGAAGGTATTTTCTGGGAATCGTTACTTAAAAGATAATGCGAATTTACGCCAAGTAGAAACCTCATGTATATAAAATTTACAAGGCTTTTTCTTCTCGTTGTGAATTTAAAAAGTATTTTAGTGCATACTAAGGGAAGTCTATATATTTAAGAAGATGCCATTTTTTTCAAAGGATGCATTTGAATAACATTATCCAATTTGTAACCAGAACTAACCTGATGTAAGTGAAATCTGCTTGAAGTTTTTCTAGTTTGAAAAGCCATTTAGAAGTCCATACCAAAGTGAAGCTATGTTTTTGTGAAATTTACAAGAATCCTTAATTTGAAAAGGCATTTGAAAATTCATACCAGGTAAAAAGTCAGATGAATGTGAAATCTGAAAAAAGTCTCCTTAGTTTGTGGTATTTTAGAAAGAGATTTGCAAACTATAATTGCAAAAATGGATCGACATGTAAATTCTGTCGATAAACATATTCTTTTTGGCATGGTTTGATTAAGCATCTAAGTACCAACATCAGAATGATGTCGTATAATTTTGATATTTCCAGAAAAGTTTTATCTTATAAGATCTTCCAAAAAAAAAATATGCGTATACATAAAATGAACAGCTGAATAATGTATGTGATTTCTACAATATAATGTTTTAATTTTTTTTATTAAAAAATATATTTAAATTAAAGTTTATGTACATTAAAAATTTCATAGACATAGATTTTGTTTGGATTCTTTAAATCGAGGATTTACACTGAATTATGTTATTCCTTATAGTGCTGAACATTGTGTTTACTTTATATTCCTAATATCAAAAAGATCTTCAATTCCCTTTTTTTTACTAGTTTTTGTTTCCTTTGATGTAATTTTTAAATAAATTCCAAACTTAGTTCAGTGCTTATTGCTTTATGATTTTTGTTTAAAATGTTATTTCTAGAAGTTCAATATTTGTTTTAAGTTATAATACCTTAAGACATAAAATACATTTGAAACAAAGGTATTTTATCATATTTCAAAGCAGATACGTATATGGTAATTTTAATATACAAGGTCGGATTCAAAAGTTTCTCGTCTTTAACTTAAAAAGTTTTTCGAAGTAAACAGCTGAAACACACTTTCCTTCGAAATAAGACCTTGAAAAACAACAAACATTTGCAATCGGTTATAAAGGTCATAGAAACATTTCTAGAATCCATTTTTAGCCACAACTCAACCTGCGATGAACTTCATCTGCAGATTGAAACCAGCGACTCTGCAAGCGACGTGTCAGTTAAAAAAATAGGCTGAAGTTGCGGGGGGCGAGATGAGGGGAGTAAGGACGATATGGCAAAACAGTTGTTTTCGTTTTCGCAACAAAGTCGGTCAGAGGGATCGTGTGCAGCAAAAACACCGATCGCTGCTCGGGTCATAATTTTAATCTTTTCAGGGATAGATTCCAGATGCACACACACACACAATGCCTTAGATATCTAAGAACACTTCTAGCATGATCTTCTCATTAGAAGGAATTTGGCGAAATTTCTGATTTCCACATTGATGTGAAATCAGATATGATTTCATTATAAATTTTAAAAAATTTTACTGTGTGTCCCCAAACTATTGTAAGAGTTTCTTTATCAATTTGGGAGCATTTTTGTTTGGATCCCGTTCGAGTTCTTGATGCAAATGTGATCGGGCATTCAAAGTCATATTAGTACTCGTGTGACAATGTACAATTAATACCATCTGGTTATGCATCACTAGATAAAAGTAAAGGTTGATTAAGATCATAATGTTCTAAGAGTTTTAGCGAGGAAATTGTTTTTTATTTACTCGAAGGTAACCTGGCAATCCTTTGGTCATAAAAAATTAACAATCTTCCTTGTCAAATTATTAAAGGGGTAAGCAATAGTCTCAAAATTTTCTCAAAACTTCCCATAAAAATTAACCAAATCCAACAAACTTTTTGCTCCGTGAACATTCTTAGGTGCAGGAGCATTAACAACAGTTTAGATTTTTTTTCATCACTTTTGTGTATCCCTTTTCATCGATTTTACTTCTAAGAAGATTTGTTTCTTTTTGGAAAAACTTATTCTTATTTTACCTGGGTCTTCTTATGCTCAGAATGAATCCGCTATAGTTATCAGTCTTAGATAAAAATAGTCCCATAAAAATTAACTAAATCTAAGAAACTTTTTACTTTGTGAAGAGTGATACCAGCTCTTGGGGATGTACTAGGTCTGTAATGGTAAAAATACCAATCCGCAACCCATTGGATAAAAAAAACATTCTTAGGTGCAGGAGCATTAACAACGGTTTAGATTTTTCCGTTACTTTTGTGTATCCCTTTTGCATCGATTTTACGTCTAAGAAAACTTATTCTTATTATACCTCGCTGTTCTTATGCTCGGAATGAATCCGCTATAGTTGTCAATCTTAGAATCGGTGACAGTTAAATACTCCACAGAAGCCCTACTTTTGACGCACAGACTTCCCTTCCAGTATTCAAGATAATAGTGAGGTGTTTTTTTCCCGAGTCAATCGTACGGATAACCACACAAGGACCATTCAACTTGTCGCAACCCTCTTCGCGCTTTCCTTTCTGGTATTGTACTCACTGAAAACATGTTAAAACTTGTTAGATTGAAGGGCGCCTCCCACTTATCATTGGTATTTGGGAAATAGACAGTGACGTAACGGAGAATATTAGGGTCCCCTACAAAGTCAGGTTTTCGACCCCCTAGAACCCTGCCTCACCCCGCAATGCAGGGGGTGTACTTTACGCCACAGGTAATAGACCTGCTCCCGCTCTAACTTCTCAAGTGTGATAGACAAGCAAGCAGGACAAAGTTCTTGCTTTCCAGTGGTCACATCAAGTACCTCCTTTTCTCCGAGAAAAAAAAATATTTTCTCCATTTGTGCCACGCGTCAAAATCACCAGGCCGAGCACTTCATGAGTGACTCGTTTAGTTAGTTCAGTTTTTTCTCATCGTTTACTGTACCTCTTTCATATATCTCTAACTGTTTCAATAAATGTTTAACGGCGGATTGTATTAAGTGATAGAAAACAAATTAAATGGTCCGAAAATATTTAACTCATACTGGCATAATTTGAGAAAAGCCAAAAATTATTTTTCAAAGAGGTACTTTGGAGGTGAACATTTCATGATTTATAGAATACAATTCTATTTTAGCGCCCCGCCCCCTAATTTTTTTTTTTTTTTTTGATACTGATAAATTTCACCAAACGGTGCCAAAGAAAATGTCGCATTTTACAAAAGGACAACAGAGAAGAAGAAAAAGTGGTTTCTAAAATTCAACAGCATGAAAGAGGAAATGCATGCTTTGGTTCTATTTAAATAATGTTCTCCCTTTCTAGTATACTCATGTTCTTTCGAAATTCCGGACATTCATAACACGATGCTATCAATCCTCCAGATATTCACCAATCAATCACTTCTTACCCCTTTCATTCAAAAGTTGAAAAAATCCACTATCCGCTTTACTTTCAGCCATTTTAGAAAAATTTCATTCTGGAAATAAACTTTCGAGGCTGACCTGAAACTGGCCGCCATCCAAAAAACGATAGAAAAAGCGGGTCCAAAAGGATTTCAATTTCTTCTGGTTTCAGGGTTGTTCACGATTGTCGAAGGCTAAAATAAGATTAAACAGATCTGAAGAGTTTTTACTGCGTGTTGAAATCTCCTTCTATTTGTCTCATGTAAAATGAATAGTTCAGCTTACTAAAATGCGCTGAAGCAGAAACCTTTACCATACTTCCGAAGAGTTGGACAGAATGACTCTCTACGTTTCAGCATGACAATCGCGCTCTCCATTGAAGCGGCAGCACCAAACAGAAGCTAGCTGTTAAGCAAGGTTGATTTACTGGACTATGGTCAACATGTTCCCCAGATTTCTCCCCATTGAAAATGTTTGAGGAAACCTAGTTCGCTGAATAATTCAATTGAAATACTCTTCTCTTGCTGAACTTAAGGAGGCTTATACATGCGTGGAATAATTTATATAAATATACATTGGACAATCTTTCTAATAGTAAAGAAAATAGAATGTTTAGTGTCATTTGTAAAAATTGTGGTCGAATAAACTACTAATCTCAGTGGATCTATTGCAGTGTAGATGGGGAATGTAATATGGATATTATAATGTAAGGAATGGACTTGCTTGCGAATATTCTAATTTTAACTTAAAATAAATACAACAAATACACTATTTGGCCAAAAGTATCCAGACACCTCTTAAAAAAAGTGCTTCTGGCGAGTGACGCAATTTGATACGTAATTGAAAGCTATAAAAGTGTTGGTAGTGGTTTGTCAGATTGTTTTTGTGCGTTTGTGAGGCAATGAGTAAGTCTTAGGAGCTTAGTGAGTTTGATCGTGGCAGTATAATGGGATGCCACCTTTGTGGGAAATCAGTTCGTGAGATTGCGAACTTTCTACAGAAGCCTAAATTCACTGTGAGTGATGTAATTGTGAAGTGGAAACGTCGAGGCAGAGTGAAACGGTAGAAAAACGAACCGGTAGGCCGAAAATACTTGATGAACGCAGCCTCAGAACTCTGAAAAGGGTAGTGAAACAAAATCGCAAGTCCTCGTTGGTGGAAATTTCTCAGGAGTTCCAAAGTTCATCAGGAATTAGTGTTAGCAGCAGGACTGTCCGTCGAGAGTTAAAAAACTTAGGATTCCATGGTCGTGCAGCCGCTCACAAGCCAAACATCATTTCACAGAATGCGAAGCATCGATTGCATTGGTGTAGAGCTCACTGTCATTGGACTGTGTACATGGGGAAAACTGTTCATTGGAGTGATGAATCTCGCTTTACAGCCTGGCAGTCGGATGGACGCGTCTGGGTTTGGAGGATACCGGGTGAACGTTTCTTTAGGGACTGCATTGTGCCCGACTGTTAAATTTGGTGGTGGAAGCATAATGGTGTGGGGGTGTTTCTAGTGGTTTGGCTTGGGTCCGTTAGTTCCTGTGATTGGAAACATGAACTCTGAGATGTATGTGGCCCATTTCTCTTCCAGCAGGATAACTTCTCCATTCACACATCGAGGCTTGCACAGACGTGGTTTGACGAAATAGGTGTTCAAAAACTGGACTGGCCTTCTCAGAGCCTCGATCTAAATCCCATAGAACACCTTTGGGACGAATTAGAGCGCAGATTACGTAACCAGCCAAATCGACCCTCCTCACTGCAAGCACCCACTTCAGCTGTGATGGACGCCTGGAAGGCAATTCCTATGGTCACCTATCAAAAATTGGTGGAAAGTCTTCCCAAACGTGTGCAGGCTGTCATCCATGAAAAAGGGGGACCAACATCATATTAATATGTGCCTCAGGACGCTCTAAGTCCATACCACTGGGTGTCCGGATACTTTTGGCCAGATAGTGTAATAATATATTACACATCCGATATAAATTACTTACACTTTTTTTAGCATTTATTATACAAAATTCGTAACAATATATTTACGTCCATGATTTCGCAGCCCATTTTTGTCTCGGTATTTACTTAGATATGAATAAAAATTGCTTTATTATGGCAAATTTAAAATTTAAGTCTCTCAGAAGCAACACAAATATCAGCGCTCATAACAAATGATCTCTGATACATTTTCTTGGGAAATTAATTAAAACGTTTGAATGTGTGTGGAGCAATATGTATTTAATACATAGGTTCTCAACGTGGGCGATAACGCCCTCTTGTGGGCGTTTGAGGCTTTCAGGGAAGCGTTGAGATGGCCCGGAGGGGCTTGGGCAGATTAACCAAAAAAGACTAAAAAATACGCTGATTGTGTACTAACAAAAGTGAACTTTATTACTGTTTCCCTTATGTTGTTTGTATGTATTTAAATCATTCCATTTCACGTGTACGAAAATTCAGTTATTTCGGTAGTACGGGAAGTGGATGAAAGACTTAAAAGATGGCATTACATTCAGACGTACATTAAATTGAATGATATAGTGCATTTTAATTTCTGTAGTGCACGTGTTGACTTTGTCTGTGAGCGGTAGGAAACATGTTTCGTCCACTGCATTTCATTACGTATGTTGTCCAAGAAACATAATTAAATATGTTAACCAGGAATGAACGTGATTCTTTAAAGGCTGAAACTGTCAATTTATATTTATTTTGAAAGCAGTAGTTTATTATGAATTACTTCGTATCATCTAAACCCCTGCCTGTGTTTATAACAGATAATCTAAAAATCTTTTATTCCACTCTGTTAAATGAAGAAGAAATTCAGTAACGTTTCAATTCCCACAATATCCTACCTATGACTAAAATATATAATATTGCTCATTTAAATATATTTGTGGCTATAGATATTTCAGATTTGCAAGTAAGAAAACTGGGACTTTAGAAAAAAAAATTAAATTAAAAAAATATTTTCTTTTAGTAATAGGATATTTTTTAAAACTGAACTCTTGTTTTCACCATGTATTATGTACATTCTTATTTCTCTAGAGTGGGCGGTATAGAAATTTTCACTAGAAAAGGGGGCGGTGTGGAAATATTCACTAGAAAAGGGGGCGATATCGAAATATTTATTTAGAAAAGGAGGCGCCAGTTCAAAAAAGATTGGGAACCTATGATTTAATATATATAAATTTTTAAATGTATATAGAGGGAGTCAAAATCGTGGTCACTTTTTAAAATTGTTACGTTTTTCAAGTTTGTATGCTTATAGAAAATGTTATGTTGCACAAAATGTAAAGTCTTTTATATCATTTTAAAGATAATTGAATACTTCATTCAATACAAAAAAAAAAAAAATTCAAATATTTGCAACGTAAAAAAAAGTTATACTGCAATAACTATCGATATACATCAGATGCTGATGATAGCAGTGCTCAGTAGGGTAGCCTTTATTTTTTATTGCAGCTTCACATCGATGATTCATTGAGCTGAAAATAGTTTTAAGCTCTTCCTTTATTATTACATGATGACAGGAAACAAATACATCCTCATTTAGATTCTTTATATTTCATGGGTACCTCATTCGGACAAGAGTTTTCAAACGGTGCCACAAGTTATCGATAGGAATGAGGCAACAACTCAGTGATCTTAGAACGCTCCCAGTCTTTCGATTACTTTACTGTGGTGCAAGGAGCACAATCCTACTGAAAAATAAATGAAGCATTGTTGGGAAATATATCCCTGATGGAAGGTAGAAGTTTGGGTTCTAGAATGGTGTCAATGTATTTTCTGACATTCAGTGTCCCATCGATGATATGAAGACGACCGATACCATCTGCTGATATGCATGTCCACAAGGCCGGATCTACGTATGGGCTAAATGGGCTGCAGCCCAGGTCCCCAGGTTCTAGGGGGCTCCCATTCCCCGTTGAAGATAAACAGAAAAAGGTGCTTACAATCAAAATAGAAACACAATAATAAACCAGTAAAAAATACAAACAAATCGAAAATAAAATACCCGAAATACCATAGCAAATTTATTTTCGAGAGCAAGAGCAATTTACTTTTGTTCTTCCGCCCTACCACCGAATACGCGGAAATTAATAATTATTAATTTCGAAAATCGTCTATATATTTTATGTAAATAACTTAATAAAAACAATTTAAAATAGTATGCTGGTGATTAGCTTTTAGATACTACACCATAATTAGATGTAAATTGTTTAAACCTCCAGGGAATTTCTTGTTTTTCTCATGATTAGAGACAACCTGTGAGGTCTAGAAGCAATGGGTTTCATGTAATTGCTAGTGGCCAACGTACCGGACTCATCACAGGCATGTTATGAGTTCGAGACCAGTGCCGCTGAAGACTCTCCGTGTAGGGGTGCGATGCATGTTAAATCTGTCGAGAGCTCAAACGTTCTCCAGTATGTGTGGTGGGATAGTTAGGAGAGGGGAGGCCAGCTCAGGTATTGTCCTCGTCACATGACCATGGTTCAAAATTACGAAGCCCATCGCCAAAATCTCTCGTGTAGCTGAACAGTGCGACGTTAACATTCACTCACTATTCATCTAATTCAGTAATTCCCAAAGTGGTCTATATAGACCCCCAGGGGTCTATGACGATCTATAAGGGGTCCATGACAGTAAAATAATAATTTGGGGTTCCATGAGGTGTAAATGGGGGTCTACGATTGTGGCTCTCATTCAACCAGATCGTGACTAATATTAAAAGGAAATTTCATCAAATGGAAACTAGACTTACCTGTTTAACAGATTTATTTACTAAATTCAATGAAGTTTATTTGCAGTTACAAGGCGACAGCATAAATGTGTTATTAGGAACACATTTCACACAGCCTTTCTTGCCAGAATTAAGCTAAAGGAGCATAATTTTGGACGTCGTCAATATTTAAATGTCCTTTTCTTAGATTTTGAAACTAGGTTTGAGAATGTTTTCACTATCACAGTACCACAGAAAACAATGAATTCATATGGTCACTTTGAAAAAAAAAACCTATCATAGTGTAAGAATTAAGCACTAGGAATATGCACTAATGAAGATCTTAAAGTAAAGTTTAGAAACGATGTCAACAATTTTAGCTTTAAAAAGATATACCTGTTATTCATTCCTTATTATGGAATATCTTGAGAAAGCTTTTAACTGTTTTTTCGATTCAGAAGGTGCGCTTGCCAATCTCCAAAACAAAAAAGAAAGAAGAAAATACTGGACACCATTAATCGAGGAGATATTTAGGGTTAAACCCTGATAAGATTCATGCCAAATGTTAAAAGTTTATTATTACATCCCCAGATTTCTCCCTCCCTCAAAAAGCCCTTGTTTGTTGCACAGTTACTTTATGTAACAGTTATTTTATGCATTAGTTAAATTTTAATTTAATTAACTAATTAAACTAACTAACATGTGTTTTCTTGAATTTTGAACTCTTCTATACTTCACTACAGTTACAAATTTTAATCTTTTAAAGTAAACAGCTCTATACCTGCTGTCAAAAATACATATAAGTTGATAAATTTGCACGCGAATTTAATATTAGGAAAGCAGGGGGTCTACTACATACTGAAAAAACCTTCCAAGGGGTCTATGAGGCTAAAAAGTTTGGGAACCTATGAACTACTGCTGAGAAATCAATTTACCTCATCAAGAACCAATATTTAAATAGATTTAACTGGATATAAACCCCTGTTGCCTAATAGCCCAGTCTAAATTGTTTGAGAGAATTCCTTTTCAAATAGGGTTTTAGCTAAAATATCGATTTTACAAAAAATCCTGATGTGATCGGATAAAAATTAGGTCATTTTCGAAATCAGCACACTAAATAATATAAAAACCACTGAAAGCCTCTTTTGTACTTCTCCAAAACTTTAATTTTGTAGCTGTGTGTAATTAATAGAGTGTCTATTAAGTACACTCTATTAATTGCAGTCTATTAACAATGATAATTAATACAGTCTATTACAATCTATTATTAATACAGTCTATTAATTACTCTCTTTTGTACACGACGCCGCTCTATATAGAGTGGCGATGATGAGCACATAGAGCATCTACACAAACGTAGTGGCACTATTTCTGAGCCATTTATTTTTGTGTATTAAAACTTCTAAGTTACAGTATAAAACTGATTTGGTGCTGTGTCCTATGCATAACACCTGAAATTAAAAGATACATAGGTACCTGTTTATGGGTTTGAAGTAAAAAGTAAGTACAAATACACATTTCTAAATTATTTCAGTATAAAGACACGGAGTAGGAAGATTAGGATTATTCATGTAGGTTCGTGGCCTAAATCGCTAAGTAATAATTTTATTGATTATATCCCTTCAGATGAAATGAGTTATTTTCAAAACAAAGATCCAAACAATATATATTGTGTTTCGCAAAGAGAATACAAAGAACAAAAGAGACCATTTTCTAATAATCATTTCACTAAAAAACCTTAAACATGGCCAAGTGCTGGAAATATCTTTTGGCTTTGTTATTCAACTAGTATCGGTAGTGTTTTTTGTTTGACTTGCAAACTTTTTTCTGAAACAAATTCTTAAAACACAACCGGCTTTTCTGATTGGAAACACGTAACAAGTTATTTAGAAAATCATGAAAATTCTATTGAACATAAAATTTCAATGTTAGTTTGGTTGACACGAAAAGAAAATAAATCTTTCTTAGATAAACAATTACAGGAGCAACTAAGAAAACATACAGAATATTACCACAGTATCCTTAAACGGGTTATTGCAATAGTAAAGTATTTGGCTACAAGATGTTTATCATTTAGAGCAGGGATACTCAACTTTTTTTTTTTTACTCCGGGCCACATACATGTGACATGTATTTTACGCGGGCCGTAACATGAGGATTAATAGAGAAAGGGAAGCTATAAAATCAAGGACATTTAAACTGCGAAAAATTAGTTAACATATAAAATCTCATAATTTTGGATCTTATTTTAAAACTATACCAACTCTCTCTATTTAAAACTATAAAAACTCACAAAATATAGGTTTCATTCACTTTTTACCCAATTACGAAGGAATTTTTCAATTTCCGTTAATCAATGATCTCAAGCCCTTTGTCTGCATTCTACTGTCATAAAAACAAAGCTGCCAAGTACTTGGATAATTTGATTTTTTCTTCTTTTGACAAAGCCTTACATAGTTTTATTTCAGACATTAATTTATCAAACGCAGGATGGTAGCAAAGAGTTTTTATTGAACTACAGACTGAAATTAGTATTATCTGTATGAACTGTCTGTTCTGATTGCGCATTTTTGTTTCAAATTTATTCAAATATTTTTTGATGTTATAAAAAAATATCTGAACAAATAACTGAATTCATCAAAGTGTACACCGGAAGCATTTAAGAAACACTCAATTTCTGTAATTCTTAAACAATTTCTATAATATTTCTTAAGTTTATCGTTAACAATTTCATGTTTTCCAATATATATATAATATATGAAATTTTATGGGATGCTTTTGTTACCTCTGCGTTTTTGTGACATTACCATCTGCAAAATATTTATTGATGTTTCAAAGTTTTTTTTAAAGAAAACCAATTTATCTCGTCTTTAAATGGATCCTCAAGAATAAGACCCATTGAAAGATTTGTGTTTAGTAGTACAGTGACGAGCAAAATTATATTTTTTATATATAACATTTTCAGGACAAATCAAACAAGTTGTTGATCCATGTTTTTTTCCCTACGAAATAGTCAAGATCCCAATCGTCTTGAAACAGCAAATGTTTTTTAGACATGAGGGTTAGTTAAAAATTAGTTACATCTATAAAATGGTCGCTACTGCATTTGTTATTTGTTATCACTAACCATTACAATAACAGAAAGAAAAAAAATTATTTTGCAATTTGTACCAGCACGAATCGATAGCAAAATTGATAGGTTTGATTGCTTGATTGATAGAATTTCTCGCTAAATTTTTAATACATTTTCCTTAAATAATTGAATTTGTTATTTCAATGGACCCAGACCGGGCCATTTAGAATGGTTAGGTGGGCTACATGTGGCACATGGGCCACAGGTTGAGTATCGCTGATTTAGAGGTACCGAGGAAGTTTTTGGCGCTCCTCATAGTGGTAATTTTATGGGTACTCTGAAACTGCTAGCAGAGTTCGACTCATTCATTCGTGAATATATTGAGCTGCGAGAACTACGACCCAAATCATTTATATCGTACTTATCAAAAACAATTTATGATCAAATAGTTGAGATCATGGGCAAGGAAATCATTAAAAAATTATATAACTCAAATAAATTACAATGACACAAAGTACTATACAATAGTGGTGGATTCAACAGCAGATTTGTCCCACAATTACTGACTTGCTATTATGCTACGATAATGTTTTCGGGGAAAAGTGTATGAAAGATGTGTCTCATTAATTAAGATGATTAGTCATATACAGGTTTATATTTAATTATCTACAAGAATTTTTAGAAACAAATGGACTACTATTGGATAATTGTTGGGGACAGTCATATGACAACGCTGCCAATATGTCCGGTCCATATATTGGTGTGCAAGCTGTACAAAAAGAAAGAAATAAATAAATTCACTAATTATGTGCCGTGTGCTGCACATTCTCGTAATCTAGTTGTGCAGAATACAGTTAAGGTTGCAACTGAAATCGTGAACTTCTTTGGTTTAGTGCAACAAATATATGATTGCTTTTCTACATCGACCTATAGGTAGAGATTTCTAAATCGTGAACCTAAACTGAAATTTACCTTTAAGTCAGACCAGATGGTCTTGTCACTACGATCCTTTTGAAGCCTCAAGAGATAAATATTGTAATATCATGAATATTCTTACGACATTTAGTGACAATGGAAATGAGAAAATTGAATTTCAAAAAGAGGCAGCAAATTTTATAAAAAATTAACAAAACTCAAAACTGCCATTTTAATTACATTTTGGGAAGAAATTTTAGAAAGATTTAATTCATTTAACAAAAAATAACAGATTCTTGGGGTTTGAACATCTGCGAAGGGAATAAGTTCATTATGTCATTAAAAACTTCTATAAGCAATGTACGACATGTGAATCAGATCAAAAATCAAAGGAGTATCAAGACGCAGCCAAAACATTAAGTCCTAATGTAGAAACAGAATACAACGATGTGAACTAGAGACGGGTTATTTCAAAATTTGCAGATAAATTCACAGAAAAAGCTGTGTATGGGATAGAAAAATTAAAAAGAGACGCGATTATTGTAACGTTAGATAAGGTAATCCTTGATTTAAATAGAAGAAGTAAAGTATATATATATGTAGAATATAGTAAGAAATTAAAATTTTTGATGGATTTGCAAGACTAATAGAAGGAAAACGTCGACCTGGGAGAGCGTACGCGCTATTACTGATTACTATTCAGATGATGTTGACCAACATTTAGTAAATGAAGGTGTTCAGTTAAAAATTTATCTAAAACACTGAGCTAGAGTCCTATACTTGTAGTGATATATTCAATTTAATATTTAAAAAGAAATAAGTTCAGGTTTTTCCAAATTTGTATACCATTTTAAAGATTTTTCTAACGATCCGTATTACTAGCTGTGAAATGTGCGTTCTCTAAAATGCCCTACATATAAAACAAATATAGGACAACAATGACAAATACTAAGCTTAATCATTAATCACTTCTTTCTTTTAATATTGATCTCACCAAAGACTTAAAATGTGACGAGCAAATAAAAGAATATTCATCATAAATGTGCAGAAAAGTTTTTTTTTTTGTAAATTATATGTTATTGCTTATAACGTATTTACATTGTTTGGGGGGAAAAACTTTTAAGTTTCGTATATTTAGCTTTCTCCGCACAGTAATTTTTAGGAAAAAGGCAAAATTTTTAATTATTTAGGGCGCCCCCAGATATCGTTAGCCCAGGGCCCCAACGGTCACGGTCCGGCCCTGTTCACGTCCCAGTTATCTTAAGAACATTTCAAAAATTTGTAATAGTACCACAGACTGAAGAGTGATATTTGCACTTTTTTGTGATTTAAATAAATAAGATGTTCCTTTATTTATTTATTTTTTTTTGTGATTCTTTATATACTGTTATAATTTATAAGTTACAAATTATTTCTTGTGATATTTACACTCTCTCATAAAACTGGCAAGTAAAACAAAGAGACACCTGTGTTTTCTTTCTTTTTCTAAAATTTCTAATGCCGGTATTAAGTTCTAAGAAATACCGAATACCGGTATTGAATTTTGGTACAATATTGCAATCCTTAGTTCAAATTACAATATTTTGGTGTAAGAGTATGCTGAATACACTTATATTTGGCAAAAAAAAAAACATTTATTAGATTATTAATATATTAAAATTGTGTTTCTCTGACCCAACACAATAGTATTTCCTGCTATTACGCTACTTGCAGGCCTGTTCTGTTCGATATCCAAGTCAAACTCTTGCGGACCGCTGAAAATACCCGCGATTCCCCCTCGGCTCGGCATCCTCGCGTGCTGTTCCATGACGTCACTCCGACCAAATAGTACCTTCCTTCGTATTTTCGCATCAGTGGGGCACCTCCGTCTCCCTGCAAAGACAATGCCTTGTTAAGAAAATCGCTCCTTTTGCAATGTTTCGATTTTCTTTGTCTTGCCTAAGAGTAAATGACTCTTCAAGAAGATACTCAGATGCGGAAAATGCTCTCTACTGGCAGCCTAGTCCTTGCCGCATTCTGGAATTATTTGATTAAAGTATTGGATTATCTTAAAATTACTCACAAAACTCTACGACAAGGGTCTGCAACCTTTTAGTTGTGGCGTGCCAAACCAATCTACCAACAGGATTCCGCGTGCCACACCAATCTACCAATTAGGACATTTTTGAAACAATTCGATTCCTGCCAAAATACATGCAGAGTTAGAGAATAGAGGTCAATAATATAAATTTACAATCTTATCTCCATTAATTTTGCACCCCATTTAAAGGTACTTCTTAACATAAAAATAAACAGAATAAAAAATATAACTATTTCCTCAAATTAGAATTGTACATATATTACGTATTTTTAAAAATGCTCATTAAAATAAAAAATAGACAACATAAGATGTAAGTATTTATCTTCATTATAATTAAATAAAAATTTTAATGAGAACCTGGTGCATGTGTGTGTGCACCGCTGTATTTTCATGTCGCAAAATCAGGGGTACAATTTGTGACTTCAATTTGACATTCAGATGTTAAATAATTTATTTGCAGACTGGAAATATTTGTCATATGAAGAAAGGTATTTGACATAGATATGTGAAACCAAAAGCGGAAAGCAGAGTACATGCCGTTTCTCTCTCTTTAAACAATTAAATCTCTCAAGCAATGATACTGAATAATTTACAAATAGATGTAAATTGATCTTTAGAGTTGGTAAACTCTCAGAATTTTTCGTAAATTTCTAAAATTCTGAAGATGTTTGTTATATAGAGGAGGTTTAACAAATTTATCAACTTCCATCCACTCAAAACTTAACAGATGTGTAGAATAATGCAGAGTGCCGCAGGAATTATACCGCGTACCACATGTGGCATGCGTGCTGTAAGTTACCAACCCCTGCTCTATGGTATAGTTCTCAAAGACCAATAATTTAACTATGTACACGAAATTCGTCGCCAATTAGGGTGATCGTTTCCATGGGAAGCTACATTTTAGATCAACCCCTACGATAGACTTTTAAGCAATAATACGTCCCATTTTCATTCAAAGAAAGCTATTCTAACTTAATGACAGAAGCTTCAGAAGAAATTGCATGGCTAAGGGGCAATACCTTGTGATCGAAACTCAATTTATCAACTGTTTATTTTCTCTTTGTTTTGAAATAAATAACCCAATAAATTTTTCAATATCACCCATTGGAAGTTTCTATATTTGCCTTGAAATTTTGTTATTGTTTGTGTAAGATGAACAGGGGACAAATATGAACGAATTAATTTATTTAATAACTCTCAAACATATATAACATATACACATATCTATACAACTAAGAGGATGCAATAGTACAATCACAGTAACAATCACTAAGCATCAAAGTCTATGCGTCTCACTTACTCAAATCAAACAGCCTCATTGTAACATCTTTATTCTCGGTTGCTGGATATTTGTTGGAGTGATTTCGTGAAAAGGGACGGAAATGTATAACAGGAAGTCGGGAAAGCTCGCGCTGTTTGAATTGACCAATAAGCGCCCTTGGTGGTGTCTCTTCGCTACCCTCGCACGGGGTCCAACTCTAGTAGCCATCAAGCCGGGGAAGAGCGCGCTATTTGATTTGACCAACCAACGCGCTTGGTTGGCTCTCTTCGCTTCGGGGTCCAACTCTAGTAGCCATAAAGCCGGCATCTTTTTTATATTGTTAAATGTAGCATTTCAAAAGATTCGAATTCAAAAACTTGATTTTCTTTTCAGGACTTTAAATCCACTTCGCTCATACCAGCAAGTCTTATTAGACTTCATTCAGGATAAACTTGCAATTCTTACACTCAATTGTCAAAGTCTCAGGGCCCGTTGTGTGTGAAATCTGAGAATATATTTATATATGTGTAAACTATATGTTAATAATTATATTTCCTGTTAAACGTCTGACAAAGTTCATCATTCTTAAAAAAACACGAGTAAGTTATATGGAATTATTTGAATAAATATTTTAGTGCGAATCCTTTTCATACTTTGAGGTTAATTCCTGTCGCTGTCAATATAAATTTTTTAATTGTGATTAAAAAGATTTCTCGATAAAAAAAAACTAATTAAGTAAACGGGTATTTTTGTTTTTCTCTAATATTTCTAATTTTTAAACATGCGCTTGATGGTGCCTCTTCTCTACCCTCGTATCGGGGTCCAACTTTAGTAGCATTCAAGCTGCCAGCTTTTTGTTTTATATTGTTAAATTTAGCATTTGAAAAGATTAGAATTCAAAAACTCGGTTTCATTGACTTGACTCTAAATTCCCTTCGCCCATACCATCAAGTCTTATTAGACTTCATCCAGAATAAACTTGCGAGTCTTACGCTCAATTGTCAAAGTGTCAGGGTTTGTTGTGTATGAAATCTGAAGTTATATTTATATATATGTGTAAACTATATTATATAATAACTATATTTACTGTTAAGCGTCTGACAAAGATCATCATTCTTAAAAAAATACGAGTAAGTAATATGTTGACATTATTGATCGTCAAACAAGTGGACTGGGTATTGTTAATCAATATATTGGGGACATATGTGTGGCAGAATGCTTAATTGAAAATGGACAAACAGTCATTTCGGTTGTCGCATACATTTCTCCGAATCAAACACTTAAAATAATTTTTAATTCCTGCATTTTGTACTTTTACCGTATGTCGAAGGTGGTTCTTCTTTAAAAAAAAACTATCACTCGCTTCCCATGATTTTGAGTGATGATTTCAGTTTGCTAGAAGCTGAGCCACTCATAAGTTTTCTGAAAGATGAACTCAAGCTCGACATGAACACAAATGGAAATGTTTCGACACCTAACAGTGGTACTGTTATTGACGCTGTTTTTCAACGATTTTTAAAATACTATGAAGTATATGTGTCATATTTTAGTTTTCATAAATCTATTGTCTTCGCTTTTCCCCAAATTGAACAAGAATAAATATTTTTGATAAAAAATTGCATTACTCTCCTTGTGTTAATTAAATAAAATTTTCATTAAAGATATAATTATTAGATAGAAAATTATTTCCAATCATACCCGATTCATTTTTTTCAGGGTTAAAATCACTATTGCGTATTTACCACGATAACTTGTCAGATATTACACATCATATGCAACTACCGTAAGGCTCGTTTTTTTATTGGTCACTGCACATGTTCTCATTGTTCCATTTCTCACAATGTTTAAGTCCACGCAAGTATTGTTTTGGTAAATGATTTTTAAAATAAATAAGTTTTGTCCAAGTAAAAGAATGACAGTAATTTTTATTGATGGAGGAGTAGCAAGTGCTGTACCATTTTGGAATGTTAACTAAATAGGTCATCATATGAAATGACTTGCTCCGGGCAGTTTGTTATCTTCTTTTTTTTTATGGAGAATCAAAATTAGATTACATCAGTTTCCAAAACCCAACTCAAACAAGCTACTTTAATTTTAACTAAACCAGCAAATTTAAGCTCCACTTGTGATTGTGATTAATAGCACAGTTGTGTGCAAGATTATGTTCGGGATTTTATTTTTTTGACAAAATTGTGAAATTCATGATCACGGCATCTAATGATGTGATGGAGGGTGTCAGTTCTTCACATTTTAAAAAAATAGGCGTCGCAACTTAATCAAAAGAAATGGAATTTTTTAAAACTTGTTTGCAAAATTGACATGATCTCTCCTTTTCACCCGTGTCCGCTAAACGTTGAGTTTCGAGGCACCCTGTACATATGTGTCTATGTGTGTGTGGTGAGAGTGTATGTACAAAATTGTTTTTATTATCTATTACTTTATTTATTATAATGAATTATACGTAAGCTTTGGGGTAAACATCTTTAAAATACATCTGTTCCGTTTCATATATTATGCATGTCATCCAACACTTATTTAGTTCAAACCCGATATTGACTGCTCTGTAAATATATTACGGGGGGGGGGGTAATGTATTATGTTCCAACAAGTTGATAAATGTTATTAATTTCTGCCACCCATTTATAATCAGCGAACACAAGGTTAGAATCCCGTGGAGAATTTTGTGCTGATTTTCTTGAATTTTCTTAAACATTTGTACTGATTCGAATACAATAAAGAGCATTAGAAAGAATAAAAAATATAGAACAGGAGTCGGGCAACCAATGGCACACATGCCACGTGGGGCGCGTGGTACCCTTCTCAACGGTACTCTGCACTTACTCTAAAAATTTCTCAATTTTTGAGTGGATGGAAATTGATAAACTCATAATGGACCTTATTTGTGACAAAAATGTTCAGAATTATGGACATTTACAGAATTATGGAAAAAACCTGAAAGATAACTCTAAAGATAAATTGACAGATATTTTGTTAATTATTGAATGCCATTGCTGGAGAGATTTAATTGTTTAAAGAGAGAAAATTGCATGTACTCTGCTTTCCACTTTTGGTTTTACACAGTGAAAAATGTTTCCTCATATGAAGAATATTTCGAGTCCGCAAAGAAATTGTCTAACAACTGAATACTCAGAATCGTGTCAAATTGAAAGTCACACATTGTACCCTTGATTTTGCGATATGAGTGTGCACAAACACTAGGTTCGCATTAAAATTTTTATTTATCTTTTTATTCAACTGTAATGAAAGGAAATACTTATATTTTATATAACGTCTATTTCTTATTTTATTAAAATATGTTTAAAATTACGTAATATACGTACATTATATATGTATATTATTGATCTGTATTATCTGCAAGTATTATCATGGGAATCGAGTCGTTTCAAAAATGTCCCACTGTGTGACATAATGAATCCTATTGGTAGATTGGTTTGGCACGTGGCAGCTAAAAGATTGCCGAACCCTTATGTAGGCTTGTAATTCTTTTTTTCCAAAATTAGCACATTTTTTTGAACATTTCTTACAAATATGATAATCCACAGACGATTCACCTAGATAGAATATGGAATGAAATTGTAATCTGTGAAAAATATTCTTTTTTTAAAAAAAATTCTTGAATTTACGTATTGCATTTCAATCAACACAGGAGTTAATGTCAAGGATATGTAAGCATAAATTCTGCAAGATTAAGGTCAAGAATTTGATCTGCTGGTAGACAAGAGACATCGATTTGAAGCCTTACTCTAATCGGATCAGCCTCAGTATGGATAGAAGTAAGATCATTTAACCTATGTAATGTATTTATTAACGTCACCCTTAAGGACACAAGAGGAGTCTTGGCGACGCAATTTTCAATCGCAAGCAAGGGACGAATACCACACATGAACTGGAATCTCTATCTCCAGACTTGTGCACCACGCAAACGTAAGAATTCTAAGCCACGACATGCATTGGACTCTACATGAAAGGTTTTCAGTAGCATCAGGACTCGAACTCTGAGGGCAACAGCCAGGCACGAGTTCGTAACCGGGATCACTAGGGAACCTCGTTGGCATAAATTAGTCTAAAATGCTGAAGAACTCAACTTACCTTGCAGGCATCTACTTCTTCGCTTTGAACGCAGATCATTCGTCTGTTGAACCATCGAGGATATTTATTCTTGCAAACACCATAAGGCAAAACGTTCAACTCAGCCTTCCGCAAGAAACTGCTGAGGGGACTTCCTGAAAAAATAATGCATGAATAAATTTTCTGATTTGTTTTTTAAGTTGAGTTTACAAAAACTTCTTTTCAATTTTTGAAATAGTCATTACCAATTTCACCATTTTTTGGAACTTTTACTTGACTATTTCCTCCTTATATATATTATTTATTAGGCCTTTACTTTTTTTTATATATTAACCCATTTACTTTTTTATTAGTTATTTATTTATTGGGTCTCTTTATTGTCCTGTCTCTTAAAGTCATTTAAAGAATTTAAACAGAAAATTCTCTTGACATTTTTTAGTATATTGTACAAGGAAAGACTTTGGATTACATTTTACTGCATTTGAGATTTTTAAAAAGAAAAATGTATCATTTCTGTGTTATCTCCTTTTATGTCAAACATGTAATTATGAGTTGCTTGCAGCCCTCTAAAATGGCAGGAAATTCTTTCTAAATATAAATCTAATTGTCAAATACAACATTAGTGAGCACGGTGCATAGTTGTACAAAATTGACTCCCTTGAAAATGCAACCTAAATAGTTTTAAGTGAAAAGGTTTAATTCCCCCAAAATATTTTTACACGAAAGAGAAATGACTTTTACTTTTATATCTGTAAAAATTATTTCTTGCAATAGCGACTGTTTCTTTTTCGTATCAAAGTTCCATGATCAAAAAGCATCAACAAAGTTAGCTGTTTAATTGTGCAATTTTTTCTAAAACTTAAAAAACAATTACAGTTTGATGAAAAAGTATAAATCAAATGTTTATAATTATCAAATTATATTGTCTCTAACGGACATCAATTTAAAAAATATGCAATTTTAAATTTTGTGAAAAGACGAAACATGAAGCATAATCGAATTATACTTCATTTTCAATGAAACTCAAAGATTTAAATAGAAAAGTAAACAATAATTAAATTCGAAAAAAAAAGAATCATAATATATCCCACAATTTTTTTTATTTTTTTCCCTTCCTACATATATCCTCAAAGGCTTTCAAGTACGAAGAGGAACTGGAAAGATTCGCTTGCATTTAAACAAATTTAAATGTGATCATATACTATGTTTTCTTTACTTGAAAAGATATTTGGTTAAAGTTACGATGTAAGAAATAAATCAATTAAAATAAGGGGGGGGGGAATAAGAGAAACGAATAAAAAGATATTTAATATCTGACTTGAGTGTCAATTAGATCCATCAAAAGTTTTTACAGAATTTTTACTTGAAAAAAAAGGCTTGAAAGAGATATTTTCAATTTGAATAAACATTTTGTTAAAGCAGACATTTTCAAGAAAATATTTCTTACCTAAACGAGTACCTCCCCATCCTGCAATAGTGAGGAGAGTATTTGGAAAATATTCGTCTTTCCGTTGTGGTAAGCAGATGGGTCTGTACTGGCTTTCCGCAGGCTCTTTCAACTGAATCAAAGCCAAGTCATTGTTATGAATTGTTGGTGTATTATATCGTGTGTGGATATATATATTCATCACGTCAAATTTTTTTTCCTGTTCGTCTGACTCCTGATTGATTTCATGCTTGCCGAGGGTTATAGATATTTTATGTAGATCCTTTAGCATCCTGCATTAAGGAGGGGAAAAAATTATTTTTTAGTTTGAATTCATAAGAGTATAGAAACATATTCAAAAATTAAACTATAGTTGCTGAAATAATTTCGTACTAGAGCTATCCAATGAATTATTGGCATTGGATTAGTCATTTTGAGCATTGATAAATACGAGGATAACTGAAATTTTTGAGATACTTCCAGACAAGAAGTTATAACACAAAATTAATGGTTTAATTTGAAAATACAAAGTATTTTAACACAGCAGACAACTTTTTACTAACTTACTTCAAGTTGTTTAGCGTAGAATAAATTTTAGACAGAAGAGAAAATGGAGTTGACGCGAGAACATTATCGTGCTATGATTTGCTATGATTTTAAAGTTGGATTAAATCAAGAGGAATGCGTTCAACAGCAGCAATTAGCATTTGGTAATGAATCTCAATGTCGTGCTACTGTATTCAGATGGTTTAAAGAATTTTGAGTGGTCACAATCCTCTTAAGGTTGAAGAACACACAGGAAGACCGCGGGCGGCAGTAATCCTAGATAATGTGTCTGCCATACGAAAAATGTTAATGGATGATAGTCGCTGTACCTACCAAATGATACAGAAGGAACTTAACTTTGGATCCACAGCCATATACAAAATTATTCATGAAGAATTACTTATGAAAAAAGTAGTTTGCCGTAGTTCCCCATAATCTAACTGAGCACCAAAGAGAGGAACGTGTCAGAATCAGTAATAAAATCCCTTAAATTGCTGAATAATGGTGGCCATCGCGTCATTTCTAAAATTGTAATGGTTGATGAAACATGCATGCCGTTTCTTGACGTTCCAACACGTCAAGAAAGCAAAGTATGGGTCTTTGAAGATGATCCCACGCCAACAATGGAGAAAAGTCAACGAGCAATGAAAAAAGTAATGTATGCGTTTTTTTCCCCCAGAAGTACGGGACTGATCAAAGCCATCAATTTGGTAGGACAAAAGACAGTAACAGCAAACTAGAATATGACTAAATGTCTTTCAGAAATTCTCCAAGAAGTTAATGTTAAGGGACTAATTCTTCACCATGACAGTGCATCTTCCCATACAGCCGGATTAACAGCTGAGTTTCTTAAGCAAAAACAAACGAAAGTGATTGAGCATCCACCTTATTCTCTGGATCTAGCTATGTGTGACTTTTGGTTATTTTTTAATCTGAAAAAGAACTTACGTAGACTTCGTTTTCACTCAGAAGAAAACATTGATGTGGCTATAAATTGATTTTTTTTCATCAATTCCTAGAAATGAATGATTTCAGGCATTTAATCTGCGGTAAATTCGTATACAAAAGTGCATTGATGCGGGATGAGACTACTTTGAACACTCCTGAAATTTTGCAAGTTTAACTTTAATCTCCTAAAACTCCGCCGTGTAGAGGGTTTAATTCAAAATTTTCATGTTGTGGCATGAAGTAAAAGTTTTAAACATGAGATACCAACTTAATCGTCTTTGTTCCTAGACCAAGGCTCATATTTACAAAGTTCTTCACCTCTATCCTTAGTTTATCTTAGAAGAATGCGATGTTAATAACAAATAAATCAAAATTTGAGCATTATATCTGTCATTACTTTTAATCTCAGCTCTTATTCAGAAGAGTACATTTTTACAATTAAAATGAAGAACTGAGTAATCGTAAAACACATTATTTGGGGTTATTCCATAAAATATTGAGCACATTTCCTTTTATATCTCATGTAGCGTTCTTAATAATAATTCTAAGGCACAAGGAAGTTCGATTAACTTCGATTAATAATCTTCATATTTTAACCCGGGAGAAGGCGAGCAGATCATACCTACCTCAGTGGTCGCACAGGATGACGGAGTCACTCCAATCTATTCTTTTATAGTTATTTTTATTGTACACGATAAAAATCGTATATATAATTCCAGTGAATAATTTAGTTAAGAGAAAGTACACTTATGTATTTTTTAGGACTTTTCAATTTTTCTTTGATGATTGGAGAAAAAATGCAATCAAACTGAACTAAAATGTTTCAAATGTGCGTGACTTTAATAAAGGGCACAAATCACAGACACTGTTTGTTAACATTACAGGAATGATATTTGCAGGGAAAACTGTCATATTTCGTTCAAGTTGTCATAGTTGTATTGTACTTAGATGATCGACAAATAGCACGTGGAACTTTTTCCTGCTTGTGTCTTCTTGACAGGGTGCAGTGTTTCTCGTGGTACGAGGAGTTCTTCAGGTACCAATTGAAAATCTACCTTTTTACTTAAGCATTTCATAAATAATCATCACTTTTCTCAAGATTACTTTCACTATCCTGATGAATATCCATTATTTCATTAGGTCCTTCCTTACTTGATCAATTTCTTTTTCTTAAGTCTCATTTTCCTCCAATAGAGATTGCAGATGCCCATTTCTTTCGTTTTAAAATTCTGTTAACTTGCAATTATAAACTATAATGTACACTCCTCACAGCGATCCAAACCAATAAGTCATTCACAAAGGAAAACATGCAGCCTGTTCATTGAAAATATTTTGGAATGAAAGTGGTCACACGGGGGACTCATGCACTCCAATTATCTTAAGATCGCGTTTGCTACTTATCCTCCAAAAAAAAAAGGGAGATATGTGACAAATACATTATAATTCACATGAAGACTGTCAAATAGAAGGATACTGACAAGGTCATTGGTAACAAATAAACAGTTTTTTTCTTAATTAAAAGTTTCGTGAGTCTAGGGTGACTGTCCCCCTCGCGCCTTTCCCGAGTTAAGGAATATATAGGATATTTTTATCCTGTGATATCGAGAGCAAGATATAGCGAATGTCAACGAACACGATGGACTGCATAGTTATTATTTACCAAAAAGTAAGCCAAAGCCACTTCATTGAGACTCTTCGACTCGATTTTGAGTTGATAAATTCTCTCACAGAACTTGGTCAAAAAATTCAACATTGAAAATTCGGGGATTACTTCAGACTGCAGGGAGCATTTATAAAAATTAATGACACATAGAGATTTTTAAAATAATTGAGGAAGTTTAAAAAGTGTTATCAAAATCTTACCAATCTTTGAAGATGCTTGCAGCTGTCAAAACGAAATTAGGGCTAATCAATGCTCCAGAGCCAAGGAAATGATCATTATACTCTATTATGGTCTGAAAATATTTTTTGTAATTTTTAATACAAAGTGAGGAACGCAGATAGAGAAAAATACTTAAACTACTCGCAAAGACAAAAAACACGAAGCAGGATGCAAATATATTGCCATGTATACAAATGACTAACTTCAACTTGAGTGCATCACTGTATTATGTACTATTTCTCATGCGAGCTTTATATCTATATTTATTGGGTATTTTCGATTGCATTTAAAAGAAGCAGGACCGCCAAAGTGAAAAAAGGACCAGAGAAATAATTCCACTCTGTCAAGTTGGCAAGAATGGCGTACGTATTACGGAACACAGCATGAAAATGTAGCGATCTATCGTCAAAAATTCAATGTGTAACAGGAATAATAATGACTAAAGCCCCGATTCATAGTTGACTCATATTACGCTTTCTGAGCAAACGATGCTAGATGATTCGATCGACACGTGCATCGCAATAAATACAGTTACTCCCAAAATTGAGGGTACACCTACTTTTAAAACGGGAATCAATGTTTAGAATGAAAAAATTATATTAAATGAGGGAAATAATTAAAACCTTTAAGCGTAGATGCGTTTATTAGATCATAATTCATTATTTTGAATGATAAAACAAAATATTTGATAGTTTAAACATATTTATAATAACTTATAAAGAAAATTAACATAAATTAATAGCCACAAAATTGAGAGTAATGCATCTATTTTTTGCATAAATCATGAATAATAAAGAGTTAATATTTAGTAGCATAACCTTTTGCTGATATAACAGCTTCCAATCGCCGAGGCATTGATTCCACAAGATGTCTAGTGGACTCGGGAGCAATATTCAGCCATTCTTCTTGCAATACCGATTTCAATTGTTCCTTGCTTGTAATTTGATGTTTTTGCACAGCTCTCTCAAGGTGGGACCACAGATTCTCGATAACATTTAAGTCTGTGGAGGTGTATTAAGTTGATTCCGACAATGATAAAGCAGCCATTCTTTTACAACAAACGCAGTGTGTTTGGGGTCATTGTCTTGTTGGAATATGAAATTCGACCCCAGTCCCAATTTGTCAGCACTTTCTTTCAAATTATTTTGCAGTATATTAAGATAAGCCCTCTTGTGCATGATTCCATCAATGTATACTAGCTTTCCCACCCCCGACCCAGCCATACACCCCCAAGCCATCACCGACCCACCTCCGTGCTTCACAGTAGGAATTGTGTGTTTTGGGTGGTGGTGAGGTATTTGGATTACGCCACACCATACGACGACCGTCACTGCCGAAGATGTTGAACTTACTTTCATCGCTGAAAATGACTTCGTTCCAAAACTGTTGAGGCTTTAAAATGTGCTCTTTAGCGAATTTCAATCTCTTGAATCTATTCCTCTTACCAATTAAGGGCTTTTTTCGAGCTACTCTACCATTATAGCCAGCCTTTATTAGGACTCTTCGTACCGTTTCTGCAGAAACAGATCGACCTAAGGTATTAGAGGTACTGGCTGCAATTTAGGAGCACTAATTTTAGGATCAATCTTCACTTGATGTATAACTCTTCGCTCGGTTATATAGAGTTCATAATTTTCTTTCTCCCTCTTCCTTCTGTATTTGCCAGCATACCAGTCTTTTTAAATTTTTGCAGGATTTTTTGGATGCAGTTAACACTTCGTCCAACTACTTTAGCAATATTCCGCAGGGATTTACCTTCATTTGACAATTTAATAACAAGTTTTCTCTCTTCGATCGTCATTTCCTTCCGATTCTCCATTTTAATCAAGACATCAAATTACAAACACAAATTTGTTATCAGATAGCCTTTGAAAGCCTTTCTTTATCATAGATCTATTATCAAATTTCTATTTAAAAAAATACTGGTAGTTTTGCATAGTGATTAAAGAAGTGTACCCTCAATTTTGTGACATTAAAATAGTGTAGTTTTTCTTTCGAACCTTCATATTTTTGTTTCAATCAATTTCCATATCTTACATTTAATGTTTATTGGAAGAGTAATGTATGCATTTTGAATGTACAAAAGTGCGTTAACATAGCGCATTAATTTCTACACCTGGTGATCCGATGGTGAATTCGGAATTAAGTGTACTCTCAATTTTGGGAGTCACTGTAGATTTCCTTCTACCTGAAATTTTATTGACCGGGATAAAATTATTTTTAGAGCTAATTCTTCCCAAAGTGATCCCAGGGAACCTGTCAGGAGATATCGAAGAGAAATAAGGAACATTTACAGGATTGTCACACATCACACAATTCTGGGATCGAAAATAAAGTCATAGTGAGTAATATAAATTAAAATATTGGTGACCTCTTGGATTGAATTTCATAAGATAACATTACACTGTGAGAAACATCGACAACATTCTATATACGCTCTATCAATATTTTTTTCATGCCATTCTAAGACCATATGTCTATAGCAAATACTTAGTCTCCCAAGACAATCACTTTTATTGGTTGTATTTGTGCTGTCTAATAATTCCTGATTAGAGTGAATCTCTCTTTTAAATTTACCACAATAGAGTACTTTTAGAAATCAGATGAGCAACTCTTAGATTCTCCGTTGATCCTGGTTGATGATTGGGAAGTGTTTTCCCGAACCATTTTGTTTTGAAATATTTATTAACTCTGCAAAATAAAGACAACAGCTTGAAAAATGGGCTATTGCTTTGTTGAATCATTTTCTCTACGAGTATTGAAAATCACAGGAATCTTACTGATAATATATTTAAACCCTCCAAACTTTTTACTCCCTTTTATAGTGCAATGCATCGGATCTATAGAATTTCATTTGTTTTTTGGTTTCAGAAAATGAAAATATTCCAAAAGATGTGCCACAACCTTCTAATTTTGTAAGTATCAAATGATCAAGCTGATATGTCAATCATTTAAATTTCTTACGATTGCGCATGCTCACATATTTAGCAGAGATGAAACAACCCTGAAACGGAAGGTATAACCCAATCATGATGATGTTTTTCACTCTGAAATATAAGATAGCCTACAAAGTTACATGAGCTTTGTGATTGTCAATAATCAATAGAGTAGTGGATTCTTCGCTTGGTTTCACCTGAAGATAAAAGTGCTTCAAAAAAAAAAAAGAGAAAAAATGCGCCCTCATTGTTCCAGCCGTTATCACTACAGTTGCCTACAGTTCCTAGTGGGGCTCTTTATGCAGGTTCAGGAAGCATTCTTTTTCTCGCAAAAATCAGAAAAGGTGGCAGATGAAAGCCAGTAGCTCTAATGCAGCAAATTATTATTACATTCCTTCCTCTTTAGGGGTGTGTGTGTGCTTAATGGATGGCAAAAATGTCTTCCACCAATTATAAATAAGTATATGAAAAATAAGTAAATATGTTTACATTTAAGAGAAAGAACAAGGAAGCGAGAGAGGCAGCGCTGCGACAGATTTAGTTTTAATCAAAGTGCACCTGAGAAGGCCTGTCATGTCACACCAACTTTGATGGTAAAGTTGAGTCTCTACTTAATTCTTTGAATCAATTAAGCGCTCGGAAGAGTAATGTCCCTTGGACTGTTATTTTGTTTGATAGCAATTAGGTTTGCTATAGTCTCCAACAGTAATGTTTGCACTTACAAGCGAATTTACAAATCTAGAAAGATTCTCAACCCTCTGACTGACTCAACTGTCTTGACTCAAGGATACCTGCTCCTTGTGGCATCGAGGGAAATGAAAGAGCCGATTTTCTGGCAAAGAAAGGAACGACCATTCTACAAACCACTAATAACCACATGACTTTTATTTCAGCAAAATTCATAATTAAATTAGAATTTAAGGGGATGTTTCCATCCCATCTATGAAATGAAGCTAAAGGAAAGGTCTGGGAGTGTCTTACTAGCTAGTTATTCCAGATTTTCCTGGTTTTGTAGCCGTAGCGTTATTTCGTCTTTTGAGTGAGCCCGATTGTTTGAATGCCCTTTTTTAATATTCGACTAAAGGGCTGCTCAGTTTGTACTCTTTGTAACTGTTCATGGATAAGAAGCCTATTAACGAATGCATTGCACATTTCATTCTATCGTTCTCAAGTATCGGGGGAAAGGATCAAGACTAGAGACTCAGTGGCTAAATGTATGGCACATATATAAATAAAAATAAACATTTAGAAGAAATATAAATTTAGAAACACATACAGATATAGAAGAAAGTACAAATGCTCAAAATATAAATACAGAAAATATACAAATGTATAAAATATAAATACAAAAAATATACAAATGTACAAAATATAAATACTGAAAATATACAAATGTACAAAATATAAAAACAAGTACAAATGTACCCTAAAATATATTTACATGAATAAATAAGAAAGGGTAATCCCCCCACAGAAAGGTATTGTGACTTCTTCAGAGGAAATTTTTTTTCACCTCTGATTGTTGAGTAATCGATTCCAAATTTGGACCTTTTGGAGAAATATTTCCGTGTTTTTTATAGGAAAAAGATATGATATAGACGAGAACTTATGGGGGGAAACTAAAGTGGAAGGGGTTGACAACTGCATGCAAAAAAACTGAATGAATTACATATATGCATATAATAGCATTCGTATGAGTTTTCATTTGTTCAGTAATTACAATTGATTTCAAAGACTAAACAAAACAATATATATCCAACCATAATCTAAACAAATATAATAAAAATTGTAAATCTCTGCAAGCATTACTCCACTAACTTCCCCAAGTAAAATGCTACATTTCAAACACTGATTATGACTGCTATTTAAAAAAAATGTTTCCGTCCTTTTTTCATACAAAAATCCGTTTAGTATTAAAATATTGTATCTGTGCTCTAACAAAAGATGTCAACTGTTTCTTACCATCCAGGGAAATTCAAAAGGAGTCGTCTCGCTACCACCAGAAATGCGCTCAGCTTCCACTTCATTTGGAATTCCACAATCTGTTCAGCGGCAAAGAAATAAAGCGTAAGAATTGTTCATTGGACAATCGATTGTACAAATGCAGATATTGGTTTCAAGACTCACAGTATAAAAATATTGAAAGAATTCAACGATACATTCTTTTACAAGATATCTCATTCAGTTTCTGTAAGGTAAGTTTCTGTAAGTTTTAGTATCTTGAAATTCACTTGAGATTTATAGAGATAATATAAATAGAGTATTTAATTTAAAAAAAACCGAATAAAGGGCACACTAAGTTATGTTTTGCCATTTCATGCTAACTTTTAGCTTTTAGAAGTCTTATTTAGAACAATTTTTATCCATTTGACAGGTTTTCAGTTTTTCTGAATTACACAGAGTTATAATTTTTTTTAAAGAAGAAAATGATAATTGAATTTTTATTTCTGAAAGTTAGACATTTGTATATCTAAGCACCAATAGTCGAATTAATTCATAATTCAAAGTAAGATAGTTGTTTTTAATTTATAAAGTTGCTTTACATGCACAGCAAACTCTGTATCTTCCAAGTCGTATGTAATATTTAGTGATTTTGAGAAGGTTTTAAATTTGATTCCAAATATTTTAGAAGAATTGTTTTGCCATTTTTGATGCTTTTATTTTGTTTTAGATTATCGTTATTTATGCCAAACTAATTTCTCATTAAACTTGATTTTTGAATTTTTGTTATATCTGTTTCATTATGCTATGAAATATTAAAAATCCCATTAATATATTTTTAAAATTAAATTTTTAAAAATTACACACGTACTGTTTAGGTTAGGTATAACGGGAGATTGCTCTCCCACTCTCAAAGGCTCTAAGATACAAGGCGGAGAATCTCCAGTTTCCCTCTCAATCCAGGGCAGGTATTTTATTACTCTCGTAAAAACACTAGGTAGCGCTCCACAGCCTCTACCCCCAATGACAACTCCCACGCCAAACCATTTGCCATCTTGCTTTGCGAAGAGAGGACCCCCAGAGTCACCCTAAGAAATATAGAACAAGAGAAAAAAAAACTATTTGAATACATTCTTCCATTCAATCTCTAATTTTGATCAAATTCAAGATTCATAAAGATTCACAGGAACTACATATAAGCCATTATAATCTATATATAAAAGCAGATAAACATATAGTTTGAATATGAATATATAAAATATAAAATTAGGAGATATGACATAAGAGGTACACACTTACTGAGAAGTTACACAAGATGTCAATCAGGTACTCACACGAACTCTCTGCTCAGAGTAAGTTCTTAAATTATTTTAATTTTTGCGAGCCAATTCCCAAGAACAGGTGAAGGATGCAATACCGCTTAAAATCACTGCAAAAATTTGACGACGAGGGCATTTCTTTGAGAACTAAGAGATTGGCGTTATCATCAAATGTGTCACTAAAAAGAACTAACAATATCGGGGTGTTTTGGAAGGTTTCGGATCAAAATAAATGAAGAAATGTCCTCCCAAGAGAACTGAAATATAGAGAATCATTAGACTTACCCTCTCTCATACACCCAACAGCATAAATGTAAATAAGAATTTTCTACTATAATTCTGTAGCTATATATATAACATTGACCTACTTCTGTGACAGTTAAATAACCGGGCTTGTCTTAAAAATCAGCTTTATTGAAAACAATGTACAAATACCTTTTAATCCTTTTCAACATACTATCAATGCATAGCTACATACGAGTTTTCCACCGTTTACAGTAGGGTTGCGATGTAGCTTTGAAGTGATGTTCAACGTTCCTTCTTCTTTTTTTCCTCAACTGATACATATGTATAGGACAATAAACACACTCAGTTCTTATTTGGGTGAAGAAGTAATCAGTTTCCCACTCCGAATAAAAGCGATAAGTGGTTTTGCTGGAGCATGCCATTATTAGAAAAGACCTAAATTAGTACCAATGTGTGAAGCAAACTATCTTCGATACTAATAGTCGGATAAACACTCGAAAAACATGACGTGCACAACCTCAAACATATGCAATCAACTATGCGATGAGACAGGCAATGATAGTTTGGCCGGAGGCAAACTATCATTGCCTAGTGGATCAGCATCAGATCAATAGAGGAATCAAGTAAGCCAACCAGATCGTAAACACGATCTACCAAAAATGTCATCGCGAGCTACTAGTAGATTGCGATTGACGGTTTGGCGACCACTGCCTTAGAGTATAAATTTTATTAAAGAGAAACCATGGAATTTGATATCAGAGCACACGCCGTTGGAAAAGGGATTAGACCGCAGGTTCTCAACGTGGGCGATAACGCCCCCTTGTAGGCATTTGAGGCTTTCAGTACAAGACCCAGAGAAAATTAGGTGACGTTGAGATTGCACGGAGGGGATTGGGCAGATTAACCAAAAAAGACTAAAAAAAAACACGCTGATTATGTATTAACAAAAGTAAACTTTAATACTGTTTGTCTTATGTAGATTTATGTATTTAAATCATTTCTATTCATATGCACGAAAATTCCCGTATTTCGGTAGCTTGGGAAGTGGATGAAAAACTTACATTAATTACATTCAGACCTACATTAAATTGAATGATATAGTGCATTTTTTTTAATTTCTGTAGTGCACGTGTGTCTTTGTCTGTGAGCAGTAGGAAACATGTTTCATCCACTGCATTTCATTGCGTATATTATCCAAGAAACATAAATAAATATGTTAACCAGGAATTAACGTGACTCTTTTAAGACTGAAACTGTCAATTTATATTTATTTTGAAAGCAATAGTTTATTATGAATTACTTCGTATCACCAAAACAGTAAGCTAAAACTTTCATTCCACTCTTTTAAATGAAGAAATTCAGTAGCATTTCAATCCCAACAATATAATACCTGTGACTAAAATATATAATATTAAACATTTAAATATATTCGTGGTAATAGATAGTTCAGATTTGCAAGTAAAAAAATTGGGGCTTTAGAGAAAAAAAAATGAAATTAAAAAACATATTCTTTTAGTAATAGCATATTTTTAAAAACTTAACTCTTGTTTTCACCATGTATTATGTACACTCTTATTTCTCTAGAGTAGGAGGGGGTGGAATCGAGAAATATTCACTAGAAATGGGGGTGGTATCGAAATATTTACTAGAAAAGGGGACGCCAGTTCACAAAAGGTTGGGAACCTATGGATTAGACAGCAAAATTCGAGGACAACAAAAGAGCTATAAGGAAGTAACGCATGCCGAAGTACTTTTTAATAAACTAACTTAAAGGAAAATTTATAGAATCTTAAAAAGTTGTGAAAATAATTTTTTAGCATTATTGCTCTTACTGGATTGGCGATACTGATGTATCGAACTTGTTACTAGTCAAAGAAAAAAACTAATCTTACATCGAAATAAAAGTCAGTAAAAATTAATATAAATAGAAAAAAAAACCTGGAAATTCCTTATACGATAATCATACATCCTTTTGAACCGAATCTTGGATACTCCTAGTTTAACCCATTAATGGGCTATCTATTTCTAGTATGGATATTGTTACGAATTTTGTATAAAATAATGTAAATAATTTGTATTTGGATGTGCAATGCATTTATATTACTCTATGCTATATTTATTTCATGCTAAAATTGTAATATTCACAAGCAACGCCGTACCTTACGTGAAAATGGCGATTCAATGAGAACTTGGCGAAATATTGGTGATAGAGCCAAGTTGGCATCCTTTTTGACGACCATGTTGGCAAGTTCGGGACCCTCTGGATTCTTCTAGAAATTAGCAGAGAAATCCACTAATTTCACGATCTATGACGCGAGCGCATCTTTCCGGAACTTTCGGCTCCGGCTATAAATAGAGTGATACTCGCCGTAAGAGTCAGTCTCCTCGACCAATCAGAGAGCAGTGTCTAAGCTCTCAGTCAAGAAAAATTTTCCCAGGGAAAGTTCCGAAATTCCAAGTCAAGACACCACTCATAGCCACGCCCCCCGGATAGCCTCCAATCAACCAATAGCCAGCAAGCCTCTCCGCAGAATGAAAAACCCCACAAACGTCGTTCCAACATCTCAGACTATCAAGATATGGGATTGAGGACTGATTTTCAGTCCAGACGCCCACAGATACACCGCCCTCAACCATAAGAGTCAGTCTGGTTTTGACTAGCGATTAGTGAACTTGCCTTGATCGTGATTAGCTCGGCTGTGATTGTGAATAAGCTTATATATATGTGTATTTTTAGATACTGATAATTGTGTCTAAGTGCTGTTGAAGGTGTGAAATCCTTCTGATATTTATTCTGCGAATTTTGCTGTTGAATCCTATGTTTCAAGGATTGATTTTCGACAATAAATTATCATCGCTGTTAAAGAGAACTGTCTTGTTGTTTACAACTGATTTTGCATAAAATCCTCGAACCCGATCTACGTAACAATATATTACAATGTTTGTGGAATTAAGATTGATTTAGGAAGAGAATCTCATTTAGCAAATTAGATAAAACTAATCTGATTTTTAACACCATTTTTTTGGTAGTAAATTTTTAACCACTGCTTATTGGAGGCTATTGAAAAGTAAGAAATGAATGCTTTTGTTTCTTTTTTGCTTTATGTTCGTAAAATATATTTTGTAAATACTTCAAACTGGAAAAAGAATTGTATGTTATAAAAGCCTTTTTTCATTCATATAGATGACAAATTAAAATATTATTTTTCATGAAAAACATGGAGATACACATAACAGAATATCGCAAGTTGTACACTCATGTCGTGTTTTCTTCTGATGTGTCTTAGCAGAGTACAAACAACAGCGCTTGTAGGCATTCCCTAAAATTGTAATATGATTTACCAACTTTATTCAATCTGAATTCATCTGGAACCATTTTTTTTTATTGCGTGGGAAACTTACGAGTCTTCCTTTTCATTTCCGACTTGAAAACCCTGAAATCATTTGGCGTGCCATCCGAAGACGAAACTTAGTTGTTCTGGGCAGCCCATACCTTTTTTTACATAATTTTCACAAAATAAAGGAATAAACAATTGCCAGTCCAGTGAGGAAGTTTTTATTCCTGTTTTTAAATGGGAGAGGGGTTGGGTAACAAAGTGTGTAAGAGTTTATAATTTTCTTAATTTTCTGAAGTTATAATGGATGACAGAGAGAGCACAAATGAAATGTAATAAAATAGCTTACTATGTACATTTAAAAATTAATACAATTGGTGGTAAGTACACTTACCTCGGCCTTAGAAAGGGTTAAGAGGATGTATTATTGAACCCAATTCTGGATCCCTGCCATAATTTATAGAAACATCTGGATGAGCCAGTAGATAGTAAAACTATCAATCTCTGGATCATCCCAATGGTGCATTGTTGTTCTACCCGTGGAAATATTCCACGCACACGTTAAGTCCCTAACCCGTTGCCTAGTTTCTATTTTATGTGTAAAAGGAATCTATTCCCAAGTATTAGGTAAGGGAGCATAATGTTATGATTCGAATACATATTAACAGCAATGTCCCTGGAGAAGTTATTGAAAGTGTTCTATATTTCTGCCTTTTCTTGATTATCTGCGCAGTTTCCATTGGAATTAATTTGTAATCAACAGTCTGATTTCCTACTTGGATCAAACTTTAGTTATTGACACAAATCTTTATTAAATATCATTATAGAAGTCAAGTATTTCTTCTGCACGAAAACTCTTCAAAATGCAATCAAAAATAAATTATTATATTTAAAAAAAATTTTCCCATTCAATGAGCAATTCATTATGTAATTTTAAATGTTTGCGTGTGCAATTTTCTTTAACTCCCCCCCCCACACACACACACAGTTCTGACAATGTAATATATTTTTAACTCATTAAAAAATTTTTATGTATTATTTTCACAAAGAAATGCGTGAATACATAAACTGAAGAAACATCGAAAGCACTTACCGCGCATGTGCTTCTGCCCTGTCCTCCAGCACACATTTCAGTTGTTCTGTCAAACTCTGGGAAATGTAACACAAAACAGTCATCAAGAGACATAATCCTTAAATCCACTTCTTGCAATTCTTCGAATGTCTCCCCGCCTGCAAAAATCAATAGCGAAATTTAAATGGTTTGTACACTTTTAGAGTAAATGAGATCCTTTCTGTACTAAAAGTTTTAAGAGTGGTATTGTATAAAGTGTTAAGTAGTCTAGCGTCATATATAATGGAATAAATAAAAAACACGTATATTGTAACACCCTTCAGAGTCATCAGAAGAAGCCGTAAATGGTAGCTATTCCTATGTGAATGAAAAAATTTATAGAAAATTTCTTTCGACAGACCTTTTCATGGTTTTTATTTACTCTGGAGAAAGAAAAAATCTGTGAGTATTCCTTCATAAAATTAAATAACTGTAATGAAATTTTTAAAAAAAAAGCCTCTTCCTTTTTTAAATTTCGGCACTTAGCCATGAAAGTTGATTTTTGTTAAATTTGATGAAAGGAGAAAAATCGCTGGTCATTACATTATTACTATTTTGACTACCGAGAGTTGAAATTGTAGATTTATTTGTCCTATGGTCCTCTATGGTTGTTTTTATTTCTTGGATGAAATAAAAAATGCACTATGTATACAAGAACAAACGATATTTAATCATTCTTAAGTTCCTCAGTACAATGAAGGACACACAGCATACTCACATAAGACACTCATTGAACGCATCACGGCATCTTACAAAGGACTAGGGCGATTCCTACCAAATGTGCGGGAAATCTTACTCTTACTGGCTGTCGTTTAAGAGTAAAAGGAAGGTAGATTTAAGTAAACGACATTGCATCCTGCAATAACTGTATGATGCTGGATTTCTTCACTTCCTCTTACAATCCTGCAACCTGCTTCCCCTGAAAAATGGGCATTTGATTTTCTTCCTTACATATATTTTAATATTTAATGGCAATTTCCTGGATCTCAATAATGCACACAATACGGCATAGTATGCGCTAGTTTTTGTGTGATAGTTAAAAGAGATTCACGCTTTCTGGAAATTCATTCAAAACCTTTGGAGCTAAGTCTTGAAGTACTTCTACATTAATTTCCATACATTCTCCATGGGTTTTAAATTGGGGCAATGGGTTGGGGCCAAAAATGTAGTTTGAATTTATTATTCTTTAATCACACGTGAAGACTTTTGACGTGTTGTAGGATGCAGAGCGTTGAAATTCGCACTCTTACCAAGCAGTCTGTTGTTAAAGCTTCTTGTTTGCAACACCAAACACGAATACTGTGATGACCTAGGTCCCAGGCCAACATCTCTTTTCAATCTCTTTTTACTGCCCCACTGGACTCCCTGGCTCTTTTATTATTATTATTATTATTATTATTATTAGCGATTACATTACTACTTTGTCTTGGGCACTCGCCATTGAAAATCTAGCTCAAGAAATGGTTATAGTGTGGTGCAAATAGTGAGGCATTCGACATTGTTCTTTTGCAACTTTCTGTTCGGGAATACAGATTTCTCCAGCGGTTTATCCTCTTAATACGTTTCTCTGTTATGTCTTTCCTTAATGCGGTCAATCGCTTACGATCCCTATTTGCAATATTTTTATTTTTAGTTCACTGTTTTAAAATTTTATTTACAGATCCTTGAGACTAATTATTTTTTAGTAATCGTATTTGTTGACAAAGTCCTCATTGTGAAGAGTCCCATTAGCAGTCTTAAGTCGGATATGGTTTCGTGAGGCTCATTTTTAATTCCCGATTAACTAAAGCTGACTTCCAATTAAGCCTTTATACGCGTACTAGCTCCGCAGAAATCCCGATTCTGCAAGTTTTATTATCAATGATGATGGATCAAAAAAATTTCTAATATTGTAATACTTTGAATCACTCCCCTGGACACATTTCAATATTTTTTCCAATTATTTCATTTTTCCTTATAAATAACTATAGATATGTACGCAACAGGTTCTATCCACGTTTCTTACTAATCCTCAAGAGAAAAATTCTTAAAAACTGCTGTATCATTGCAAAACCGCTTTCTGTGAAGGAACCGTGATGAAGTAGGTAGTTAATGGAGGTTAGCGATTATGGTCAGGATGAAGCTAAAGTGTCAGTGATAGAATAATTGAAGCTGCCGGAATAGGAGTAAGAAGATACGACGTTTAAAGTTGCAAACCTATGACAATTTTCTCCTTGCTTTTATCCTCTCCAGACGAGTAGAAAATTAGCATGCATGCAGGTTTTTCCAACTCTACCACGGCATTACAAATCCACATATTAGTTTAGCTACTCCCCTCTTCAGGTGCATCCTTTACCCGGACAGCTACTATAATTGCGATTTTCACCGACTAAATGGGATTTGCGACCCCAGGTTTTATGTTGATTTGTCATCCCCAGGCTGTCTACTATCACCCCTCTGAGGTTGTCGTTTGAATTTGGCAACACCCTGTATGAAAACCATTGTCAGAAACATATTCGGATATGAATCTAATTTAAGGAGTAAAACTTCATACTGATATGTGATAGGAACAAACTCCACAGAAGCGTAGAAGAATTATGTTTATACGTATATTCGCAGCGTACAACCTATTGCTGTAGCCAAGTGTTGTGAGTAAACAGTCCTTTCAAATTCGTAGATCAAATAGTTCAAATCGATTAATAGGAGCTTCTTTCTCTGTTTTACATCAGCGGACTAATTTATTACGTATATATACCCTCAGTTTGAAAATAGATTTAACAAACTATGATTAACAACTAGATTCTTACTTCGTTACAAGCTTTGTAAGTTATACAAATTATATATTTAAAATAATGATGCCCTTACCTGGATCTTTGTGCAGGCCCCATCCAACAACGGTAGCCATTTCATCCGGACGTCCAATGCCACTGGAAGATGGCAAACACAACACATTTACGTTCGCTCCCAGTTGAGCGGGAGTTTGTAACTTCAGAAGGCCAATGTCGTAAAGCAAGGAATCATTTGTGTACTGGGGGTGCGCTAGCATTAGAGAGATCCGTACAGGCTCTGGACTACTTGTAGAATCGTGAGCTCCCAAAGCAACGCGCGTATTTTGTACTGTTTCACTGGAAATAAATTGTTCGGTTTATTAAAAACTTAGATTGTTTTGAGAATTTCACGATATTGGCAAGATAATTTTTTTTAAAAATCTGGGGATTTATTCAAAATTATTTAAGTAAAAACTTTGCTGTTACACTGACTAATTATTTCTGAGATGACATTGTACATAGACAAATCATAAAAACGGTTTAAAAAATTTTTTTTTCATTAGTTGTAGGATGCATGATTAGGAGCAGGGAGTGCAGAAATATGCTACTCCACTTACGGTGGCACGTGAATTTTCAGAGTGTGGAAACACAATTAAAGTAATGCACACTTTGAAACTGCAAGTCAAGATGTGTGTCAGAAATGTATTGAACAATAGCACATTTTTTTTGATAATTTTTATCAACTTAACCTCAACAAATAAATTTTCGATCATTTAACACTAAAGTTATTTTTAAATATTACTATTTATATTTAACGTTAATATTTCAAATGATTACTGTTTGTACTGCTGACATTAATGCACTATTTACTTTCAACGTTTCGATTTGTATCAATACTCATATTCATTATCTAAACTTATTTTGTAATCAGATTGTGGATATATTTTAAAAATAGTTTCAGAATATAGAAGATTTTCATGGCGGTGAAAATTTTTTTGGAGAATCAAAAATAGTTAGGCAACACATATAAACAGCTTAGACAAAAATTGTCACATTACATGTTTGAATAAATTACTCTGTTACAAAAAATTTCTTCAAAAATAGAAATGAAATAAATAAACTAAGAAGTATTTCATTAGCTCTTTGAGTGAGAGAATATTACGCACTGATTAGCAACACATGGGCTTTTGGCGACGATCCGCGTCTTTTTGAACCATGGTCAAGTGACGCGGACGACACCTGATCTGGCACCCCTCTCCTAACTACCACACCAACGGGAGAACGTTTGAGCTCTCGACAGAGTTAACGTGCATCGCTACCCAACACGTCGGGTCTTTAGTGGTACTAGGATCGAACTCATGACACGCTAGCCCTGATCCGATGCCTAGACCACTCGGCCACCGCGGCCCATTAGCTCTTTGAAAAGAATAAGTAAAAAAAAAATGATCCCCAATATTTAGCTCTAGTAATATAGACAAGAGAAGAAAACCCAGCTTACATACTGAAAAAAATATGGAGTTTTATTTTTTAGAATATTTCAAATTTTAGGTATTTCACAATAAAATAATTTAAAACCAATAATTTGGCTTGCGTTCCTAAATTATACCCAAAAGAATTCGACAATTTTTTTTTCGATGAATGTAACTTTAAATTATTCAGTGCTTTTTACATGCAAATATCTTAAAAGCTCAAGGAAGGCGTTGGGTACTTTTTTTACGATATATATATATATATAGTAACATAAAATGAAAGAAATACATATCTTAAAAGCTCAAGGAAGGCGTTGGGTACTTTTTTTACGATATATATATATATATAGTAACATAAAATGAAAGAAATACATGGCATAATAAAATTGATAATACAAAATAATATCACTGACAAAGCTAGAAGATTCAAACCAGATTTAAAGAAACACACTTTAAAAATAATGGAAGAGTCTATTATAGAAGAATTAACTAAGCGTATGTATAATATGGAACAGAATTAGAACTTTAAAATGTAAGAAGCCAAAAGAGTCAATAGACTAAAATGAAGACCTGTTATGATTTCTAAAGCTGTTGCTGAATTAGGACCAGCAAAATTAGGGTTAAATATATTTTATGGATCCTACCTTCCCCTGTTCAGCAGAAATTTTATACATAACAGAAAAACATACCAATATTGAAAAGTTAGGCCTAAAACCAACCACGTGTATAATTTGCAACCAAAAGAAAAATAAAATAAAAATAATAGAAAATATGAAAGGAAATGAATCCTAACAAAATACAAATAAAAATAATTAGACTTGAAAGATTAAAACCATATAAAGATATATATATATATATCTTTATATGGTTTTAATCTTTCAAGTCTCATTAAATAAAAATACTTAATAATAATACAAAATGGATTTACACACACATTTCTTACGTGACACACACAAACAGCATAATGAACCGAAAAAAGAGGTTTACTGGCTATTTGTAACAAGTAAATTGCCGACAGGCCTGAATGAAACATGTAATAAGCATCGAAATCGACTGAAATTTTCATCTTGCGTATACCTTATAGGATAGATAAATTATTAACAATTCAGCACACATCATAGGTGCCTGTAATGCGTATGAAACGTAAAGGTCGTTTTGAAGGAAATTTTCACCAATAAAATACTCTCTTCCACTGTAGTATAATACATAAATCAAAAATCACTACCTGGTTTAAGTTTCAATAAATTCTTCATCACAGGTAATTTAGTCATTGCAGTCTGAAACTTCAGGGGCATAATTTTTAAAACGCTTTTTCCTCCTCCATAATCCCGAAATTTAATAGCACTGGTCACCTCCACCATAACAGAAACAGAACGTACACAATTTGAATTCAAAATAGATTTAGGGAACTATTGCAAAACAATAAGTGTACCCCTCCTTTCTACAAGACAGAAGTGTGCGCGCTCTCATCAGGCATATTAGGATTCAAAATAATGGGCATAAAAACAGGACCTGGAAAAATTTTATTTTGTTTTGAGAATTTAAATCCTGATGAAAATTCTCTCTGTAAATTAAACAAACATATTACTAAAACAACAATTAACCCTCCGTCTTTAAGTGAACCAAGTGAAATGGCTTATTTTGATTGAAAAAAGGCGGAGCCTCCCCCCACCTTTTAAAGACACTCCTGGAGCAGTTTTTTCAAGAAAATGTTGAACGATCACGTTTGAAGAAATAGAAAACTTAGTTTATCACTCTTTTGATGTCTTCACCTGCACGCATTCCTCTTCTCACTTTTCCTCCTGAAGTTTGAAGTATTATCGAAAAACTGCCTAACACAGGTAAGGTACAAGTTTGGATATATATATATATATATGTATGTATATATAATTTCAAATACTGTTCTTAAATATCCACCTCTCAACGAAATTATAACCCAAATAAAACTTTTAAAAAATGCCTCATTGATGACCCCTTTCTTACGCGACGTAAACTACCAAACGTTGTTATGCTGCTAGAGGAAGAACACAAGCAACAACTTTACTCAAGGAGACGCACCCATTAACCCTTTTTAGTTTGACTGTTAACATATTTGAGAAAGTTTTCCTTTATACAATCAAATCTCACTGTAACGTGATAAACTGTATTACTCCCCCCCCCCTAAAAAAAGGGCTTCAGAGAAGGCTTTGTCACATCACATCAACTTGTTAGAAGTCTCTCACAGAATTAAGAAGAGTTTTGTGGACAAATTCTACCTCGTCAGAGTTTTTTTCTCGATGTAAAGAGAGCTTTCATCATATTTAACAGATTGCCAGAACAGTCATCTGAGCCCTTGGTACTGTCTGATTGGGTCCCTTCATGGACACGACATATCATCATCATCATCAAAGAGAGCTTCCGACAAGACGTTTCAGGATGGCCAAGAGACATACAAATGAATTAATCTGGAGAAAAAAAATTCTCTGCACACCTAATTAAAAATATTCACAAATTTTTACTTAACAAATCCTTCAAGGTACGTGTAAGCAACACTAATTCGCTTTGATTAAATTGCCACCGAGAAGGGTCATATCCTTAACCCCCACATATCTACACTCATGAATTCTCCCATTGTTAATACATAAATTTTTGTACAGCCCTGTCCAACTCAAATAAACTAGGGAGTAATAATAATAATAGTTCTAGCTGAAATACTTGAAACAGGCAGAAATTCTTAGAGACTCTATTTCAGAAGCTGTTATTTTCTAGAAGGGGACTTTAAAGGAGGAGAAGAAAGGCCCAGTTGGACCTTTTTCACTCTCCTCTCCCACCTTTTGAAAACAACATCCTCAACACAAGCGATTCAATGACCCTCGACCACCGTATTTAATTTTAGTCTTTTTGAAGTACTTTGTTTGCATGAGCAGCTTTAAAATGCCTCGAGGTAGAATGCAAGCATCATTCATGCTCTTTTCAAAGCCCAATTAAGAAATAACTATTGAATGCAGAAAATACTAATTATTCTTCAAAGGAATAGATGGTTTTGTGGATGATGCAGCCAATTAACAGTATTGTGCGTCTTGAATCAGTTGATGCGAAAACTCATTCGTCGCATCCCTACACATGACGACACACATAATGTGGGAGGTCAATGATGGGCATACAGTTGTTGCACATCAGTTCATTTGGGAGGAGCATGTGCCAAGAAAATTACCGAAAATTTACTTGAAATTGTTGACATATACATTTGAAAGTTGTATATTTTTTTTCTTTATACTTTCTCCCATTACTATACCACTCGAAGCCTCTGCAAACCAAACAAAAGAAGTGTTAACTAAGAACAAACGCAAGTACTTCCCACCTATTTATCAAATTCCAGAAAAATACTTTTTTAAGAGAATGAGCGCTAAGTAAGGGGAAAAAAGGGGCATCAAAATAGTGAAAAAAGTGATTTTTTTCTAAAGCTGCTTATTAAGACAAAAATAAATTCTTATATACATTTCTCACATTTTGGAGGTAAAAAAACTATATAAAGATAATATCTTTACAGATACATTCTGAATTTAATTCTTTTAAACGAAAATATACAAATCTCTGTGACATGTATTTGTAGCTGAAAATGAAGGAAATGTGATTCTATTTCTTTCAGATTTATACAAGTAGCAATGGATATTCCACTGGATTTTATTCTTCAGAAATTACCATGTTCATTCTCAAAACTTTTTTTTAATTCCTACTATTAGCTCACTCTCTCTCTCCTCCCCTATATATATATATATATATAGTATATATACATATCTTTTTCAAATTTTTAATCGTTAATAAAATGCTTTCTATTCATCCATCCAAGTTCAAACACATTCTTTAAACTTGTAGTGGATGGCACTTGTGATGCTGTTACACACAGTTTATTCAAATATTAATTCATTAATTAAATTAAAAAATGAATAAATAATAAAAAAAATAATAGTCCAACAGCATATATATATAAAGGGCTTTGCGTTCATGTAGCGCTATGGATAGCGCGTTGGACTTCTAATTCAAAGATCGTGGGTTCCAATTCTTCCTCAGACGGAATAGTTTCTGAGAGTGAGATGTTTTTAACTATACTATTTTATTGGAATAATTAAATTTGATGAATGAATAAATAGTAACAAACAAGCAAAAAATAGTGCAACACCCTATATAGAAAGAAAAATGGAAAATTGCGAGGGAAATTGCTTTCTATTTTGTCACTTAAAACTGTGATCTGTCCTATGAATATATATATTTATATGAACTGTAACTATTTAATAAAAAAGAAACAAAAATAAAAAATTTCTTTGTTGAATCAAGTAGGAATTGACTTAAAAATGTTTTTTTTTTTTATATAATACTTGTTAGTGATAATGTTTATTTATTTCGAAAATGAAATTATCATAAGCAGTCCATGCGGGATATTTTAGGAGTTTATTTATGCAACAAATAAAATGTAATAAATGTTACAATATTAAAAGTATACATAGTACTGAAGATTAATTTAACTTAAGATTCACTTCTTACCTCGTGAAGCAATGTGCTGCTGTTAGCACAAAGTATTGACTGATCAAAGCTCCTCCGCAAAAATATTTATCTGTATTGTATGTTCTTCTCACAAGAGCTACCTGGGAAAGATTGAAACATAAGTAAAATTATTAGTTTGAATTATTTAGTTCAGCCTATATTTCTAGATTATACAGAGCGAGCAGAGAGAGAGAGAGGAGAAAATGAAATCCGTCATAAAAAAAGTGAATGCAAACATCCCGCTTAAAATTCTATGTTAAAAAAAAAAATTAAATGTTAAGCAACATTTTCTTTCTTCTGAATTGATGGGAAAATAAGAGTTATCCCATAGAAAAATTATCAGATGACAAGGAACTGCCATGATGGAAATCAATATTTGAGATTGATTTTGGGGGACTGACTTGTAAGATTTGAAAAGTACTGAGGGAGTAGAAGGTTGCGTGTGTGTTATACAATACCACAAAATACAAAAGAGCTTCACAAATTATGCTATAATCTAACGGGGTTACATTCGAAAAATTTGATGAAACACGAAAAAGCGAAACAGTTTCTTTAAAATGTCCAATCCATGTGTCATTTGTACAAAATCTCCCTGTTCTTGTCCTATAAATGAAAAAAGAATCTTTTTTTAAATAACTCTCTAATTCGTTTATTTTTTTAGCCAACAAGTTTCTTTACATCCTTGTTTTCTGAAATCTATCTTAAAATTTTAAAGACGAAACAACGTGAAGAACTTTTATATAACACATCCAATGTATGTGAATTCGTTTATCTTTCTAACTTTGTTATAGACTTCGCTTGGCTTCAAAGTGTGGCGTTGTAATGCTCATGAATTAATCTAAACTTTGTTCCCGTTCACCGCATTTTGAACGCGATTTTTTATACAACTCTCAGTATTATACCTTTCTTTAACTGCCATATTTCCATCCTCATTTTTTCTCTCAAAGAAAATTTCATTAAATTTTACACTGTTGCTCTGGAGATGTGTTATTCTTGACATTTGGAAGGAGGAACCGATCAGTCATGTCAAGTCGTCTATATTGAGCACTTTTAAGATTAAGACACGCATTTTCAACCTTTTCACCTTTTTTGAGATTCGATTGTTACCAAAACACGTAGGTATATTTCAGATTTTTTCAACCGGTTCGTACAAAAACTGAAGCAGTAAAATATGAACTCACTAGAATCGACATATCTGTGTGCATATAAAAAGCTTTGTTCAATCTTTAAACTTACTGCATTGAATATATGTCTCATACCTAATTTATTTACTAGTACCTATAATACTTTTCAACTTACTGATTGATGCACTATTAATATTTAGCATATAAAGCTGAAAGCTATGTGATAAGAAACAATCCTTCAGTTTTCACAACATAAAGACGCATGATAAATTGTATTTTCTCATTTACTGGCTTAGAAATTATTTAAATTTATATGTAACACAGAATCCTAGAAATATGACAGAAAATAGGGTCAAATATTTCAAAACTTTAAAGTAATCTGGTGTCGCCATTTTTATTTTGATATTTGTAAATTGTCTTGGCAGGCTTCAGGGACAAATAATTTTGGTTTTTATAAAATGCTTTTATTTTTTTAAAACTGAAAAGAAAACGAATCTTCTTAAATTTTTTCTCTGGCGTGCCTTTTTATTAATAATCAAGATCTAGTGTTCTTTCCAGCCCCCTCCCCAAAGATAAAATTTTCCCTTATAGACCGATAATGAATGATGATTTTATGTTAAAAAATGCTATGTTAATGTGTGAAACTACAATCACTTGTTGAACTTTAATGCATAGATTATTGGATACTTTGGACACTGTCTTATAAGAAGCTGCTTTATTTGCTATGATTTCAAACAAAAAAACTGATCAATTGAAATTCATTGAAAGAAATAGATCTAAAATAGCTCCAATGTTCAAACAAAAAAAAACTACAGAAAAATTGTTAAGATAAAAGAAATAATACTAATATTATTATTGCATTGTCAACGTAACAGAAGAGACATGGATAGGGTTCCAGTAACACATGAAATAAGCGCCGTTGGAGAAAAAGTAGGATACTTTTTGCGATACAGAGGTGTATGAAAAACGTTTTTCGTATGCTGCAATTACTATTTGACATGAAAAACAGTAACTATGGATTAATAATAGATAATAATAGAAAAAGCAGTACGTCTACACAGTTTGAACTACAAACAAAGCCTATTTATTGTATATCATGAAGTGGAACTGAAAAGTTCTTTTAATGCAAATTGTGATGGAAAAGTACATGTTCACTTCAATCTCGATTGTTAAGAAAATGTTATATTAACCGAATAAGTAAAAAAAAATCAACTACCGAAATTGAAAATAGGTGCTTAAATAACATCGGCTTCCATCACTACTTAGTGGGTCCACCCCTGACTGCAATGACTAGGCTGTGATGTAATTAATTTTTGTATCTGTGTAAGGGCTATTTCGTTCTACCAAACTTGCATAAGTGCTTCCTTTAGCTACTTCAAGTAATGCGGGTTTCCCATTCTACACTTCCACAAGAATTCAATCTGATTTAAAGCCGAACTATTACCAGGCATTTGAAAGATAGTCAAATTACGAGTTCCGTCGCCAAAAGCCCTCGTGTAGCTGAACAGTGCGACGTTAATATTCACTCACTCACTTGAAAGATAGTGATATTACGGTCCTGCAGCTATATTTTAACTAAGGTTACAGAAATGGGTAGGAGAACAGAATAAACAAAACATGCAAAGTGACTGTTGCTTATTGCTTACTCCTGTCATACCCAACTGATTCTGTAAGGAGGCCTAAGGTCATCCTAAAAATAGGAGTCAGATAGGGATCCTTAGTAATCCTTAATAGCAGGCAAGAGTTTCATCTGTAGAATGTCTTTGCATAATTAGTATCTTGGAGAGAAATTCGAGTATACTCTAACTCTTGGTGCGCACACACACAATCCCCAGATCCTCTGAGTAATTGGATGTTTCATCCTAGGCACAACACAATCAGTGCTAGGCACTTCATTATCTCTATGGTGGACTGAATTCTGGACCATTGAGGTTGAATTTTGTTACATCTAAGATTACAGCTGAGAGAGAGAGAGAGAAATCAATTTTTTGCTTGACTCCTTTTTAGCGATTGAGGCTCGTTTTTGCATAAGTATAAACTCCTTTTGTGAAGGGCGTCCCACGAGTCCCTTTGAAATCAAATGTCTACAAACAGTACTAACACTTACATTCAAAACCCACTTTGATTCCCATGAAGCCTCCGTTGATGTTACTTTACTGCTTCTAAGTGATAGATTAACAAGTTGTTGCTCTTCAGCTGCATTGAATACTTGACGGAATTCCTCCTCCTCTCATAACATAATGAGCATCACAGAATTTGATCAGAAAATACTGGATTAATTACAACTGATTGTTTCAGATTTTACGCGTTTAGAAAATCCTCCGACAGACATTGTCATTGTAATGTTTTTTTGTACGCAGAGTTAACTGTATGAAATAAGCCCTTTTACCCAAAAAGTACAAATAAAAATTATTTCTCTTCTTGCCACTTTCATAGAATCACTTGGGGAATGATAGTGAACCCGTTCATGTATGTGGTCTTCTATTAGCTGATTCAACTGTTTATGTGTTTTCATAATTTTTCAATTCTATTTAACACCATCACAATAATGTCACAAATGATGACCGAGTGACTTTAAGTAAGAAAAGACATCGTAGCAACTACCAACGAAATTAATAACTACCAATTTTTATATGATTTTCTAAAGTTAGATGAATTAGTTTACTTTTAAAAAAAAATCTTATTCTATATTTTTCTTTCCGTAATTAAGAACGGAATAACCCTTATTTGTGTATAATGCGAGTGTCTTAAAATTCGAAGTTCCTGTGGAACCGCGTTTAACGATGGGTTACTATATGTATAATCTGGAATTATTTCCCTTTTTGACTTTCTACCAGACACTAATTTTCTTAAATGTGAGGTCCATTGCATGAAATGAACGAAACTGCATTTTCATGAAATCGATACTTACCACCCAAGGATATCTATGAGGAGGGTCGACTGCTGAACCACCCACAATTCTTTTCGTTTCTTTCACGTTTTCTCTCCCACAAACTGTGAATGAAATAACAAATTAAAACACATTACGAAATGGAACAAAATGGTTTCGTTTTAAAGATTGTGGTTACAAAAACTAGTAAATATATCAAACTTACGGCAGCTCCTTGACGAGGAAGATGCTCGTTTCGTTTCATCTACAAAAAATCAAAGAAAAAGAGACGCCTTTACTTGTTTCATTTGGAAGAAATTGTACTTAATAAATTAGACAAAATGTAGCAAAAGTATGTTGATATTAGCAATTCCGAGTATGTGAAGACCATATATTTTTTTTCGTGCAGATTTTTTCATTCAGATATTAAGCTTGCCAATATTTATTATGAGAGCCATATGATTTGCAAAATATCTCAATGCATTATCTTTTCAAGTCACCTGAACATATTGTCTTTCAGTATTAAATAGTAATTTTCTCTTCAGTTTTCAGCTTGTTGACGGATGTGTGTGGGCGATTGATGTTTACTTTTATTCTGGAAAAAATAAATCATGTTTTTGTACTGAAATTCAAAAATTCAAATCATCATGCTATGAAGTTTCCAATTATATTGAAATGTAACTATTTCTGTGCAAGGTATTCAACTCCATTCCATTTTTCCAAAAGTTTTCCATTTAAGCTACAATATAATATTGCTTTGTTTCAATTCCAAGCTACAAAAAAAACACTACATTTTGAATATATTTTTAATGTCAGTCCGATCACACACAACAGACTTTGCATATTATAGGTCTTATTTATGAACATAAATAATTTTTAGCTGATAAAATCCTCGAAAAACTTAATGAAAAGTGAATCTTGACTTACTTTCAAAAGTATGGTTTTCATTCAGTCCATTCTGATTGCCATTCCGCAGTTCCTAAAGAAGTATAAAACATTAGAAAAAACATCAAACAAAACGATTTTCTGAAATATAATTTTCACTTTTTCGTACAAATCACTGAATTCGAATATTTTACAAAATTACTCATTGCAACTAATACGATTTATCGAAAAGGTTTACAATACCTTTAATAAATTGCTGAATTGACCCCGAGGAAAAGCGCAAGAAACATATCGGTTACAAAAAATGAGGATTTGCCGCGAATTTTTTTGGAGGCAAATTCGCATCTATTTTTTTTAAATGATACTAGCGGCATTCCATTTACAAACTGCTGCAATATTTATTCCATTAACATCACAATTTCTAACGCTATATTTTAGGTTTTCTAGAACGGTATATTTTTGAGAAATGTTATTTAACGTCTCAATTACAACAAAACTCTTGCTGTTATTAAGGAAGAAAAGACATTTTCATTTCGATGGCTTAACAGTTCTATTGTTTGATTTCGGTAAAAAAAATAATTAATAAAAAAAAGAGCTTCCATTTATGAACTAAAATTTATTAGAAATTCTTTGTGGGGAAAATAAGTCTTCAGAATAAAAGTTTAAAAGTGTATTTACAGTATATTTATCATTAAAAAAATAGGTTTTGGATTTTTTAAACTTTCATTTGCTTATTATTCAAAGTAGAATTACAGAGAACTTGCAATTGTGAAAGCCAGTTGATGGACTGTTTTATAATTATATCAAATCAGATATTGCGTCAGGAGAGCAATTAAAATATGATTTTTATTAATTATGAACTGCTATATGCTAGATAAATGTCAAACATATTTTTTGCCATTTTAAGTCTTTGCGCACATGGGCCCAACAACGCAGTAAACAATTTGAGTGATTTTGACTTTGCTGCAATTAAGACTATAATCGAGATATGATCTTAATTTGTGGAATTGAAGGGAGGACTAGTAGGCAAAAAATTTCGAACACAAATGTCAACATTTTAAGTAATTTATTTGAATATTGCGTAAATCTACTAAGTAAATACAACACACTGAAACATACTCACAGTTATTACAATTGCCTCATAAGAATAATAGCATTCAATAAAGCCCACACAAGCAGCAGTCAAAATAAACAAATTCCTCAAAAACAATCGTTGAATTTCAACATTTCTATGTTCATTCCAAGATTCAAATTTTACCAATGGAAATAAAAAACTGATGCTAGATATTTGAATGCCACTTTATTCAAGTAAACAGAAAAAATAAATGCAAGTTAATCCCCGTGACCACGAAATATGCTTACATACATAAAAAAATACTGAACACAATTGCTTTTAATTTTAAATTCAGTTCATAATCAAACGCAATTTTAAAAAAAATACACAAAGATTGGGTCAATGTAAATAATAATTATTCAGATTTATTTTAACTATTAAAGTAGGGACAGAGTGCCAATATTCAAAGAATAAAATAACAGAAAATCAGTATCAAATTGGAAATGAAATTTTCTAAATGAGGTTTTTGGTGTTTTACAATGTAAAAAAGGTACATCCAATCAAATGTTTTCTAATGTATTAAATCATTATTGGAAAAAATTATAATCAACCAATACAACGGCATACATAATGAAAAAGATCCTCGAGGATCGAATATCCCTCCCCCTTGCGTCAGTTATCAAATTGTTCCTAAAAAGAATTGTTTTTAATCGACTCTTCAAAGAATAAAAGTGTGGTTTCTTTCTCAAAAAAAAATAGTGCAAGAATCATTTGGACTATCTATACGCATTACAATTTAGAATATATCTAAACGATAATATTTGTTGCACTATGTTTTCCCCATTGATTCTAAATAAACTCTAATAACTGAAAAAAGAAGAAATACATAAAGGTTAGACAAACAGATTATATAATACAAAAATTCGATGATATCTCGATTATACATTGGTGCAAGATATTAAGAATAAAGCACCATTTATTGCTAACTGATTTTAAAATGCATTTAATAATTGAATCTAAATAATTCAAGAGAAATAATTACGTTTTAATGGTGACATTTTATATTAACAACAAATTATATGTCAGTATTTCCTACATGTGTTTTGCGTTTTTCTACATACACTAAATTACTATAAATCTAACAAAGCAAAACATTAAATAGAATTATAACAAGGCAATATAGTTTAAAAATAAGATAACTTCAGTAGTAGAATCGCAAACTCTTAACTACTTATTTATAATTAAAACTCCATTAATAAATACAATAACAATAATCAGATTGTTCTATTATAAAATAAGAACGACTTAATGTAATATAAAGTAATATATAATAGTTTTGCAATGTTAATACATGAGGAAATTTACGAAAGTATAAACAACTTAAAAGATTTGAACATTTTTTTGTATTGCTGATAGATGTTTAAAAAAGTT